>BHFT01001779.1:0-36665 GCA_004320025.1 Laticauda laticaudata
CTAGAAACAGGAAACTATACAATCTAAGGAGCCAGGATTAAAAAACTTTTGGGACTTCGCAGACATGGACAGTCTGTGTTAAAAGATGGAAATGAAACAGAGTATTACTTAGTCTGGGATGCCTGGTATACTTGATTAGACAATAGACATAAAAGTAACATAGTAATTGATACATGAATAGAAATGTTGGCAATGTTGCAATGTTGTTGGAAATGTAAATATGTTTTTAAATTTTGAAAAATGTTTAATAAAATTTATTTTTTTAAAAATAGTATTTTTGGTGAATTTTTTCAAGGCTGTCTTTCAGGGAATTGTTGCATTTCTTCAAAATGTTTTGTATATTTATCATTGAAAATCCTGACACAGAAGAAAAACTTTATAGACAAACTATTTTGGAAACAAGTTTTCTATTTGTTTCCATCCATGTCCCAATGAAGAGGGAGTGTAGTTAAATAACTTAATGTTAGGGAGGGCAGTCTATAACTCATAGATCCCAGAAAATATAGCTCATTTTTGTAGCATGCATCAATCCAAAGATTGTTCAGATCATGAGATCAGCAATTAAACCACCCATTTTTGGCCATACACACCCACACACATATTTTGAATAACCTACCTAAAGACCCATTTATTCAAAACAATTGGAAATGTGTATTGAGCCCTTAAAACATTGTCTTTTTATGCTATTAGTGTTAGTCTTAGTTTATGCGCAAAAATTGTAAGGCTCATGTTATGCATGAATTTGTTACGATCTGGAATATTTTCTCACAATCTTTTGAATCAGCTTTTGGACAACTTGATTTAAAAAAAAGATGTCCTAGAGTAACAAGCTTAAAGAGCATTGCTTTAAAGAGTAACTCACAATGTGAAAATCCATGTATTCATCTGAAGGATTAAAAAAGAATCTGTAAGAAGATGGAATTTTTAAAAAGAGTTTATGAAATTATTTTGAGATTAAGACCTCTTCTTTAAATGAAAGAATTTTTCCCTCTTCTAAACTATTGTTTTAAATGATACAAAGACTCCTTTAAATCTTGCTTCAATATATTTAATTTCCCTAAAGTATGTTTTTGAAGAAATTGTGTACATACTGGACCTGGAAAAAGGCAACTGCTCTGTTTGTTTCCAAATTGGAAACAGTATTCCAAACTTGTCTGAAGAATCTGGTTTGTTATTCAACTCAACTTTACTCCATATTCCTCACAAACATCCCTGTTAGTGCTTTTTTCTACAGACAAGAATCATGATGCTCTGAAATGTTTTTATTTGCATTAAAACAATATTGATTTCAAAAAAAAGCTAGGCATATTATTTTTTGCCCTTCAAAAAATCCTAGAGCTAAATGCTAAACCAAAAAGTTTAAATATATTCCACAACAAACCACTTTCTGCAACACTGGATGTACATATACTCACCAGCAGTCAAAGATCCCTTGATATTGAAGTCAGAGATCTACAGTTTCTCTTATTCTGGAAGTCAATGAGTATTGGATATTAAAATGGAATGCTACCCAGGTTTTTTGTTTTTCTAATTCATCCATCCTAAATTCCCAGTTCAAATTAATAATTCATTTTACTTTGAGGGCTTCCTCTGGCTGAATCAATTTTTGTTACATCTCTCTTGTTTCTTAAAATAGCTTGCAATGCTAATAACAATACTAATAATAATACTGTTGAAGGCAGCAACAAACTATCTAAAATAAGTTAAATAAAAACTTATTAAAGTTATTAACTTATTAATAAAATAAGTTAAATAAAAACATAAAAGTGCATAAAATTGCAAAGTTTGTGATATCATTAAATAAGCATGTTGTATATGCTTATGACTTTTACACAAATGAAAGCTAGATGTTAAGTTGCAATACACTGTATCATTCTTCTAGATTTATTCTTAAGTATTCTTTTCAGTATTCTTTTCAGCACTAGTGCCTCTAACTTTTTTAAAAAATCAAGTAGCAAAGAAAAGACAAGAGAAAATAAATCCAAAATACATTAAGGGCAAATCAGAAACTATCATTCATTTTTCTTTTAGATGAGTAAGAAAAAAAGTCAATGCTTTTGAAACAAAATAATATCCAATGAAAGTGTTATTTCTGAAAAGGTAGTTTTTTTAAAAAAAAATGCAGATACAGATTATAGGCAATGTTTTGTCATGCCAAGCAAATAGCAGTTTCCATTAGGTATGTCTCATACAGGAAAACCACTGAAATGCTGATGTAACATGGCATTGGCCAATCCAGTTTCAACTCCATCCCACAATATTAAGTATAACTTTTAAGTAAATGTACAAATAGTACAAAACTCTATGATCTGAAGTTTCTATGGCAAAGATCACTCGGAGCTGGGGGCCAGAAAGGCAAATTTTAAGTGTTATATTCCCTCATTGTCAGTCCTAAAATTGTATCCAGAAAAATCATACATAGTATATGTCCTCCTTATTATTATAGAAATGTTATATTATATGTCTACTAGCAGTATTAAATTTAACATTCAAATGTAAGCTTTTAGCCTATTAACAAAAAGCAAGCTGTCCAGAATGAAGGCGATGTTGCAGATATAATTACTGAATACAATAGAATTCTTTTAAAAATATAGTTTTTCAAGTGATAGTATTTATATACAGAGTATTCAAACTTGGTGATATCAAAGGAGATCTAAGTAGCATATGTAAAGGAAATGAATGTTGCTTTTATTGTTAAAAAGTCGTATACAAATATACAAAAGATATTTAGTATATTTTAGTAGATTTTAATTATTTAGCATAACCGTTCGTACATTTTAATTGTTTCATTAACAATATATTTGTGCTATTATTGTCCCTTGGATTGTCTATTTGTCTTGGAGATCATAGGATCTATTTCATTATTTGATGTATTTCTAAAAGACTAAATCTTAAATTGCAGTGTAAGAAAATTATGCAAAATGGTAAATTCATGGCTAGAGCTTTATGATTTATGATTAAAGTAATTAAGATAATATAAATTAAATGGGAAGAAAAAACAACACTTGAGGTCTCAAATATAGTTTATTATCTGACCAAATTGTAAAAAAGATATGGAACATCATCCTTGCCTCAATACAAACTAACAGCTGAAGAAATTAATGACAATCTATTTACAGTAAACAAATATTTGCCTCTTAACAGAGCAATTAAAAAAACAGGGTCCCAATATGTGGTATCAGAAAAAAGAGAATTCTCCATTAAATCAAATGAAAAGGATACACTTTTAAGTCACATGACTTTGTCAACTCATTAAATGTCTATTTTAAGTAATTTTTAGTTCAGTTCTCTTCAAGCCATAAGCATGCATTAATCTTAAAAGTGTTACAATGGATGACAAAGGACTTCAAGTTTTAGTCCACAGTTTTAGTCTTATGCCCAAGTCTTATTGTGGACAGAACTTGAAGTAGAAAGCAGTTGGACTTTTCTGAACATCTCCTTTGGGTGTGTTCAGATGTATTCCAAGGCTATCAATAAATAGCCTTCTCATTTCAGTTTCACCCTATTAAATTGGTCTTAGGGAGTTCGTGAAAAAGATAGGAAGAGGAAAAAAAAACTCAGAGATGTCTAATTTGGGGTGGGGGTAAAGGAGGGAGGAAGGGAGGGAGGGAGGCAAAACAGGAAACCACCAGGCAACTATGAAAAAGAAAGTGATTTCAAAGGCAAAAGTGGCCAGATCATAAGCCGGAATGCCAATATAAATGAGAAATATGTGCTAGAGTGCAATGAGCATAAGGAAGGCTTAAGCTGTTCCTCCGCCTTCTCAATCAGAACTTTACTCATAGACAAAACTCCCTCCCTCTCTCATTCAACTCACTGAGGTTCTCCTCCTCCCTCATTTCTCTCTGCCTGTTTCTCAGCGTGTGCTTTGCCTACAGCACGACAGAGTCAGATTCCTCTCACTGACAGTCAAAGACATCATTTGCACTTAGTGAATTCAGAGAGGGACCTTTCAAACCAAACTTCATCGAAAACTTTTTGTTCTTCCTGAAGAGAAAAGAGGAAGCAGAAAGGGAAAAAATCCAACTGGGTGAAGAAGTAATTGTGGGGGAAGAAAAGCCTTGCCTTTTAAAAAAGGAATCACAACAACTTTTGCTGCAAGAATGCCTTTGCTTCTGACTAGAAGATTGGTATTGTTATTTTTCTGGATTATAGTGCAAAGTTCACCAGCCTCAGGATTGGAGGGGCACAGTTTAGTTTCTGATTGCCCATCCTGTGCCCTTGGCACTCTCTCCAAGAATGTGCCCAGCTCCCAGCCTGAGATGGTAGAAGCTGTAAAGAAGCATATCCTGAACATGTTGCACTTGAGAGACAGACCTAACATCACTCAGCCAGTGCCCAAAGCTGCACTTTTAAATGCTATCAAGAAACTCCACGTCGGAAAAGTGAGAGAGGATGGTAATGTGGAAATAGAGAATGACATTGGAAGAAGAACAGAAAAGAATGAATTGATGGAACAAACATCTGAGATCATAACATTTGCAGAATCAGGTGGGTGCTCTTGGAAGCGGGATGAAAAGGAAGCACAATGTTATTAGTTGCAATTAACCTTTCTTTGAAGCTGTTACATTCAAGATGAGGTAGTGGGAAAGTAGAGAGAAAAAGTGTGAAGGAATGTAGTTTTGTAGAATTCAGCCTTGATTGCAGATGTTTTATTTATACTTACCGAACAAGTTGAACAAGCGAAATACAAGCATCTAACATGTTGAAGTACTTCATATTAAGGGTACTTCCTTCCTTACTTGAGAAAAGAACTGATCAGTTCTAACCAGAATGAGGTAGTAAATAGGCAAATGGGCAAGGAGTGTTCTTTAAAATGGTGTAAGTAAAGAAAAACAGCTACAATCAGTTTCTAAATCAACTCACTGTAAAATCTGTCAAGATGAGGATAAATATTTGTTATTCAGTTCCTAGCAAATGTTCAAGGCAATAAAAGTGTTAACAGCTACTGTCAGAAAACCTAATACTAAGTGGGGCAAATAGTTGTAGGCAATCCAAATTGTAATGCTGACTTTAGCACAGTGGAAAAAAAAAACAAAGCAAAGAAAGATGGTAGTCCTAGAGTTTTCTGCCAAAGAGTGCAACTTTGATGGGGTGCATTTTCAACTACTTATTTTTCAACTCATTTTCAATTCCTGCAAGTAGTAATTAATTTCAACTGCTATTAAATGATAAATATATAATCAATTATCTTCAATGTTTACCATTTGTACACACACATCCATATGTGTGCCTATGCTTAGGACAGTCAAACATTCAGACTTGCCAATAATAAGAAATTAAAGAATCACAACTTAAACTTTCTGGAAATTAATGCTGTTCCCTAGTGAAAGCACTTTTCAGTGATGCTAAGGCAGCTTGCAAGGAATCTCATTGTTTTGCTTAGCTCAACATATGGTAGTAAAAATATGCATAGGCACACTGAGCACTTTTGTTTAAAAGTTTGTTGGAGCAATATAAACAATTAAGACAACTCTCTCAGAGTTTCCAATTCTGAAAACCTGTTGATTCAGATGTTTTGTTTGCAGAAAAAGACATTCTGAAAAGCATGTATGATTTAACAACAGACATTCCTGCTGCTAAATGGCATGCATTCCCACTGTATCCTTGGTATATATGTCAGTGTAGCACTTACCAAAATGCATCTCTTCCCCCCCCCCCCCCCCCCNCCCCCCCCCCCCCCATTCCGCCCTGGCTTGCCTGAGAAGGGTTTGCTATGAAAGCAAAGAAAAATGACTCGTTCCCTCCTTTTAAAAGATGGTTAGAAGTGATTTTACTCCAGTGGTTTTACTCTATGAAGCAATAAACAGTCAGAAGGAGGGAATTTGATAGAACATCTGATGGGCAGACACTGCATCCAGTTTACCACAGAATTCTCTAAGACAGATGGAATGAACTGTGGTTTCTTGACATTGCTTGAGTTCTAGAGGTTTGTACTTTTTCTGCTTAAAACAGGCTCCAAAGGCAACTGTGACACGCTTCAACTGTGGTATGCAGCTCAATTGGCTTACAGAATCACATGGTTAATATTTGTTATGCCATTGCCCAGAAAGTGGCCAATAGTCCAGCAACTCATTATTTCTTTCAACAAGAACTTATCAATGTTCAAACTACTGTGATTTGTCTTTGTAGGAACATTTGTGATTATAATTATGTCAATGTTATATTTAGCATGTTATCAGTATTGACTAGAATTCAGTATAGCAAAAGCAGGAAAAAAAATCCTGAAATGTTATGTTCAGACGATAGAACATAACTTATTTCAAGCATAAAGAACCTTCCTCAAGATCATTTCTCTTTCTTTACTAGTTTATTCCATGATGAAATGTAAAGCTCAAGCAAATTTTGTTGCACAAAACAATACTGCATAATATTCAATTTATATGCTGATTATAGCCCTCTTGTGGTTATCTATCTTTTTAGAACTTATTCTGAAAATAAGAAATAACATGTTGCATCTAATCACAAAAGAAATTTATGGAATATAGAGCTGTTGAAATGTATAAGTAGAAGTCAAAACCTTTTAAGGTTACATTTCAAAAATAATTGAATAAAATATAAGAAATATTCTTTACCGGTATTCTGCTTGTTGTTCTTGAAAACATCCATCTTTTCAATGGAGCAGTAAAGAATAAATGAAAATGAATGGAAATATACCTTCAGTTTTGTCAAGCTTAAATTATGAAAATAAAAGCAATATAGTTTCTTTTTTAATTTTTGAAAGCAAATTAATTTAATAAAGTTATCTCAGTGGTTTTTAAAATATTCTGATAAAGTTTCTAAATTATAGTTTATAGAGCTCTCATAAGTACACACATCCTTTTTGAACTGAGATTAAGATAATTTGAAAGAGAAAAAAAATGAAAGACCTAGAGGTAACTTTCTAGATGAAATAAGAAATGGACAATTCCAAAGGCTGATGTACCCAAATCATACCAAACTACAGGTATTCTCTGATCCAAGAGACCAGGTAACTTCTTGACAGGTGCTGCTGACAATCCAGATTACTTTTTGTTAAATCAATAATGATAAATAAATAGAAGGAAAATGGCAATTTAACATGGCATCACAATAACTACATTTAACACAATTAATAGAAAATATGTGAAAATTACATAAAGCTTTTTAACTGGTAAGATCATATTTACAGTCAGCTAAAACTGCTTGTATTTTAAATTGCCTTTGGGAAACAAGAATGACTATTACTATAATTATCAAGAATATCACAAAAGTGAATATTGCTGTAATAAACTATAGTAATCTAGCTAACACCCTAATTTTACAGTCAGATGACTAATAGCTACTGGACTGTGTTAATCCACTGTTGGATTTATAATATGCTATTGGTAATTAGAAAGCCACTTTGGTGTAGTCATTAAGGCATCAAGCTACAGTCCAGGAGACTCTGAGTTTTAGTCCTGCCTTGGGCACAAAACCAGTTGGTTGACCAGTTGGGCTGGTCACTTTATTTCAGCTCTAGGAATGACAAATCACTTCTGGAAAAAACAACAACCCTGCACGGACTTATCCAAGCAGTGTCTGAGAATCAGACATGATTGAACAGAAAAAAAATGGTAATTCAGCAAGCAATTTTTTTTAAAAGTTATAAATGACAATTATGAGTAAGGAGGAGATAATATTGACATTCTAGTGATAATGATCAGCAGGTAATGAGGAATAAATGAAAACTGTAACCAAATTTATAACAACTTTGCCTGAATCTGAGCAGGTTCACTAAAAATAAATGTCTTAATGTTTTCAGAGGTTATCTCATGTATATTTTCCACTTCCTTGACATCTAACAGAAATCTCCACAAAAAAAAATTAATGATTTTTTAAAAATACATTTGCAATAAAGTATTGAAAGGAGGCAATTTATTAAGTTTTCAGATTCATTAAATTCATAGAAGAAAAGGTTTCCAGTAGTTTATTTTTTATACTGAACACATAAAAGCAAGTAACCACAAGAGGGCGAGTGCTTTTAAGTTCCTCCCCCTCTTTCCATTTCATTCAAATTAACCTAGCTTCAAGATTCTTTTTTCTTTTTTATCTAACCGGCTTTGAAAGAGAAATTTTGCAGAACCTATTTCTCTTTTCTGCTTCTTTGTCTTGTTTTTTATCTAGCAGAATTGAAGAATTTCTTTAATGGTAAACTATCGAAGAATATGATATTCAGAAACAAAGCAAAGACAAAATGGGAAGAGGAAAAGAGAGAGGACGAAGGAAAGGGAGGGCAGAAAAAAAGAGAATACTTGGAAGCTACAAACTAGCCACTGTTAAGGGGAAAAAATTGGTATTCTTTTTTTGAAGGCCATCTGACGAGTTTAAATTCTTTGTCAATATGGCTGAAGTGGATACTCAGTGAGGAAGGCTGGATTATAAATTTTGACTATTTTGCTTCTTTTTGCAAATCACGTTTGTTTTTAGCCCGTTCTCTTTTGAAAAAAAAAATGCTCTATGTATGATAGTTCAGTTTCAGGTGTCCTGGGAACAACTTAACCAATCCATTGATAAGCTAAATAAAGTTGGAAATATTCTTTCAATCTAAAATTCTTTCAGTCTGGAAAGAATGACAGAAGCAAAGAAATATTGATGAAGGAGACCAAGAGACAGTAATCGTAAATAGTTTAAAGGGGTATCCATGGCAGCTGAAATTATATGTGAACAAGCTGCCATGTTCCTGTATACTGTTGTTGCAGTTTAATGGTTGTAATAATGGATGCTTAGAGCTGTATTAGAACATTTTACCTTGGGGAAATCTTCCTGTTCCTTCAGTTTTTACATTTGTTTCATGATTTGCCAGTGGGAAAAGGTTTTATCTTCAGGTAAATTTGCTTTGTAATGCAGAAGAACCTTTCTCCTTCTAAAAAAAGTGAATCTTGAGTCAAGCCTTTGATTATCCTTTATTTCTTGTTTTGAGGCAAGTTGCAGCAGTTATGCCCCGACTTACATTCTGTTTATAATAATTACCAGTTTGTGATGTGTAGCAGAATATGTCCTGCAACTCTGAAGAAGTATTAAGTTCTGAGATTAGATCTCTCACTACTTCTCTGACATTCTCAGTTTAGCTTTTCTAACAAATTGGGAAGGATAGGAAATTAGACAAATTGAGTTAGGGCATCACTGCTGCAACTTGTGGCAAAACAAGAAATCAAGCCTTAAAGCAAGAAATCCAGGCTGATTGAAGGTTTGACCAAAAGATTTTGAGAATTTTTTCATTTAAAATTCCAAATGAATCTGGATGTGATTCAGATGGATTTTGGATATTCAGTGAATCAGATTAATGGGTGGACTTGACTCATTTCTGGTCACAAATACATGCATTGTAATGGTTCAGCTCAATCTAAATCTGTTCAGATTGGTCAGATTGGTTCAGATTGGTTCAGATTGGTCCACTTGTAAAACTTGAACTAGAACAACAGATTTGGAAGAGATCTTGGAGATCATCTAATCCAAACCCTGTTCGAGCAGGAGAGTCTATTCCAAATATTAGCCTCTACCTAGGATCGCACTCACAGCCTCCTGATTGTGAAGCGAGAGCTCCATCTCTAGGCCACTGCACTGGACTAAATCATTTTTAAAATAAAATTATATTAAAATAAAATCATATTATTTTTAAAATGATAAAATCATTTTTAAAATAAAATCATATTAAAATAAAATTATAGATTTTATTCATCCATTTCAATAATTCAGTCAATTTGTATCAACTTTCTAAACTGATTGAATATCCAGAGTGAATGAAACATCCTCACTAGTTATTCTATTCCCTTGGATCTTCCATCAAATCTTTGGGAGATTACTTCCTTGGCTCAGAAAGAATAATATAATTGTTAAAAGAAATAGATCTGTAAATGTATCTGTCTAACCAGCCAAGATCCTATAATAGAATTACATCATTATGAAATATTTTCGATTGATTTCCTTGCTGCTTGAAATATCCTTGTACACAATCTACTCAAGAAGTTGGGAGGCTTTTACGAGAAAATGAAAATTTGAAAAAAAAACAAGTCCCTCCCTGAATTCACCACTTCTTTGCAAATGAAAGGAATACTTCCATGCATTAGTAGGACTATTTTGCACCTAAGCTGATGAGGTTTAATATTACCAAATAAATGTTCTTAGGTGTAACTGTCCTCTCTGGTAAATAATCAAAGACTGGCACAGTAATTAGTTTTGCTCTAACTTTATGATATTATGCAGTGTTCCTAATATGAACATATTTATTTTGTATCCTTACATATTTAAATTTTGTGCTGTTTTGTTTAAAATGTACAGCAACAGGGGCCTTAGGGCATGCTTCTCTTTAACAAGGCAAAAATACATGAGGACTACTCTTAGAATTTTAGGCAACCTGACTAGGAAAATTTTAAAAAAATCCTTGTCAAGTATTTCAGGATTTGAGAAAATAAGTAAAGTAAAGAAGAAGAGTATGATGTAATCATTTTTCAAAAATAGAAACTGCGATCCATAAATAAGTTTCAGGCTGAGTATCTGTAATCTGCTGATAGAACTGTGCTTCTTATTAACTTATTGTGTGAGTTTTACTTTTTAAGTCACAGCAGGGAGAAGTAAGGTGTTTAAGTGCCAGTTGGACATCTCATGCTTCTGGCTGCAATATATTTTCCACAAGGCTGTATTAAATGACAAATGGTATGTTAATATCTTGTAAATTGTCTGAATCCACATGTATATTTCCTTTATTGACTGTTTTCTTAGAAAAATTCATAGAGATATTGCTCTGGTGGATATTGATTGAATTACCAGTATGTTTCTTCTTGTATAGAGATCCAAGAATATTAGCGCTCAAAAATATAGCAAAATGCTAGCAATTCACATTAGAGATATTCAAAACAATATCAGATGGAAGATATAACACTAACTGTGCACCACATGAACTGACATGGTACTTCATAAGAATGTTGGGATGGTGTTCGAATTCAGGCACCATTATGTTAATAAAAGAGTTTCCTACTAAACCAAGTGCATGGAAACACACTTGTCTTTTCCTACATGAATTAATGACTTTAATGTGTCTCTCAGGCCTCAAGATTTAGGAAAAAAATGTTTAGAAGTACATTTGGGGACATAAGCAAGGTAAGATCAAAATCTTTTCCTGATATTGGACAGTATATATTTTTCATTGAGAGAACTATAAATTATACAGTGCACCTCCTAAATGCCACTACCAGAGATGGGAATATCCTAAATGATCAATATCTACCTTTATAGTGCAGAAATTAATTATACATTATTTATTTTTTTATAGAAAAGGAAAGGGGACTTTAAAAGATGGAACTTTTGATCACATTTTCATTTATGCATAAACATGCCCCAAAGATATGTCAGTAGAAATCAAAAGTTTGTTGTATAGAAAATAAATCATTCACTTATGCTACAAAATAGAACAGCTTAAAATAAAGTGAATAATAGAAAAATTAAATAACAAATCTCTTTTATACTGAATGGTTACTCCTTTGATAGACTTCATATATGTGCAATAGAAACTTGTCTACTTATAATTAGGTTCCAATGGATTCAAGGGTAAAGAACATACTCATGCATCAGTTAAGGATATCAAGCATAATTTCCACCATGCTAACAGAAAGTATAATGTTTCCTGAAAAATAAATTTGATAATTTGTTAACTCTTAGAATATTTCAAAATGTATTAAATAACCTTTATTTTTAAATAATTTACCTGTTACAGAAATTTCAATTTTTTATTAAGCACAAAAGTCAAAATTCATGCTGGATCGAAATTTTCTTTCTTTCTTTTTCTTTCTTTCTTTTTTTGGAAGTAATGTTTATTCAGAATTTTAAATAAAATTGTAAAAATATAAATTAAACTTAGAGAAAGAGAAAGGAATGGAAAAAAGATTAAAAGTACAGAAAAAAGGAAAAGAAAGAAAAGAAACAATGTTATTAAAAAGAAAAAATATGTATATGTATAAATAAATGTATACATGATTTCAAATATTCATCACAAGAATAAACAAATGTAACCTTTTCACTCCCTGTAGGTTTAAACAAATGTCCCACGTTCCACCCATTATCTATTAGTAAATCCATAAAACATGAATTTGCCAATACTGGTGTTAGCAAAAAGACCATAAACAATTGTCACAACCTTACAAAAAAGAAGATTAATGATTTCCATAGAAAGTTTTAACAAAAAGAAAGGAAGAATTTGTGAAAGATCTTTTTTTCCCATTCAGATCTTTCAAAATCCTCCCTTCAGAACTTTTCACTGTGGCAGATAACTTTTTATCACCTTCCCACTTGATATACATATATACACCCTTGAATGTGTGTGTGTGTGTGTGTGTGTATACTTCTGTTTCTATTCTTGACTACACTTTGCCTCTGCATCTGTTCTTCCAATTTATCTGTGATTCTAAGAAATTATTTATACATCCAGATCCATAATGATAAAGCTTAGATCTTAGTGTTGTTGTGTTTTATAGTGCTTGTTGTACATGACTACAGTATGGGCTTGTTTTGACACTATGTTTACCTAGTTCTTACTGTGAATCTATCACAAGCTGTTTTTTATTAGTTGGTTTGTTAAAAGCCTGATGCTAATTTAAGGCTAAGAGAAAGTGACTGATCCAAGATCATCCAGTTGGCTTCATGCTTGAAGCTAAACTAGAATCTTGGTCTCTACAATTCTAGTCCAGTACCTTAAATTAGCTCCTAGATAACAATTTCTATAGTCTTTCAGTATGCTGTCAAGTTGGTGCTGATGCTTAGCAACCATAACCAACTTTCTTGATAACAACCTCTGCCCTATCCTGGTCCTTCAGGGCTTCCAACAGAAGAGAATGTTGACATTCCATTGAAGTTCATATCATAATCTAACTGTATTTATGTGTTTATTATATATTCTCATTGTATTTTTTAAAAATATTGTATTAATTTCTACTACAGGATAATTTGTAATTCCTGCCAGATTAAGTGTTAAAAATACCTTTTTCTGACTGAAATATATAAATATAGGTTTCAAAAAAATCCTCTCTTGTTTAAAATACCATTTTTTCATAGCAAAGCTGCTGTTGAGGTATTAATGCCCTGAATTAAGGGAGGATTTTATTTTGTCTCAAATGAGACAGTGCTGTCCAGAGATATCTGTAAAATCTGACCATTTTGTCAAAGTAATGAAAAAAGTATTGCAGTGTTGCACTGAAAATACTGCTTCTTACATACATCAAAACACACAAGGAAAGAGTTAGTGTCAGAATGACACTCACAATGACACAATGCCTCTGTCTTCTGTGCAATCTGGTTTTGATTTGCAAAACATACTCTGAAACTACAGTCCAGTTTTATTTATGTGTTGATGTGGTATGTAGAGCTATTCAACCATATAATTATAGATGTGCAGTTATGTGAATGCATATTAGCAGCTTCTGTCCTCTTTTCTAACACAAGGTGGACATCAATGCTGATCATTTGCTATACATTTCTTTCACTGAAATGGTGGAAATAAATTCCACTTTACAAACACTTTTGTGCTTAAATATATTTTTGAATCAGAGTTTAGATTTACATGTACTGTACTCTTTAAAAGTCATACAAATCTTTTGAAATTAATACATCTGATGACAGCTTGGCTTTCAGAAAATGAGAGGATATAATTGTATTGCTGTAGAAAATGTAAGTGTTATCAGTAGCTTTACGCAGGCTTACAACAGAAATGATGAGACAAAGATAGCACTTCCAGAGAACAATTCTTCAAATTAAATACAGTTTGATACAGATGTTTTTGATTGACTAAATAAAAATAATCATACTTACAAGATAATTGGTGGCAAAGAAAAGTGTACTGGAATGGAATGGAATGGAATAGAATAGAAATAGAATAGAAATAGAATAGAATAGAATAGAACAGAACAGAACAGAACAGAACTTAGAAATAATAGAATAAATAGAAACGAAGACGGAACCAGAATAGAAGAATAATAGAACAGAGTTGGAGGGACCTTGGAGGTCTTCAAACCCCTGCTTGGGCAGGAAACCTAACACACCACTTCAGACAAATTATTATCCAACATCTTTTAAAAAATTTCCAGTGTTGGAGCATTCACAACTTCTGGAGGTAAGTTGTTTCCACTGATTAATTGTTCTAAACTATTAGAAATTTCTCCTTAGTTCTAAGTTGCTTCTCTCCTTGATTAATTTTCCACCTATAGCTTCTTGTTCCTCCCCCGGTGCTTTTGGAGAATAGTTTGACCCCACCCTCATCTTTGTTGGCAGGCCCCTGAGATATTGGATTATTGCTAATCATGTCTCCCTAAGTCTTCTTTCATTAAACTAGACATACCCAGTTCCTGCAACCATTTTTCATATGTTTTAGCCTCCAGTCCTCTAATTATCTTTGTTGCTCTTCTCTGCACTCTTTCTAGAGTCTCAATCTTTTTTTATTTGTGTGACCAAAACTGAATGCAGTATTCCAAGTGTGACTTACCAAGGCATTATAAAGTGGTATTAACACTTCATCGTGATCTTGATTCTATCCCCTTGTTTATGCAACCTAGACTGTGTTGGCTTTTTTTGCAGCTGCTGCACACTTGCTGGCTCATATTTAAATGTTGTTCCACTAGAACTCTGAGATCCCTCTCACAATAACTACTATTGAGCAAGTACCACATATACATGTGCATTTTATTTTCTTGTTTGAATGTAGAACCTTGCTTTTTTAATCATTGAATTTTATTTTGAGTATTCAGTGTTCAAGTCCTGTCAAGATCATTCTGTATCTTAAGCCTATTTGGCTGTTCCTGCCAGCTAGGTGTCGTCTGCAAATTTGATGAGGTTCCCCATCTATCCCCTTGTCCAGTCATTGATGAAGATGTTGAAGAGTACTGGGCCAAAAACAGAGCCTTGGGTACTCCATTGCATACTTCCCTCCAAGTAGATGCCACTCCCATTGAGGACTAACCACATTTGAGTGCAGTTGGTCAGCCAGTTATGTATCCATCTGGTGGCGATGCTGTTCTAACTCCATGTTTTTCTACTTTATTTAGTAGTAGTTATGTGCTACTTTATCAATGCCATACTGAAGTCCAAGTATTATATCTTTAGCATTCCTCTGTCAACCAATTTTGTCATTCTGTCAAAGAATGCAATAAGATTAATATGGCATGATCTGTTTTTAAAATAAACCCATGTTGGCTGTTTGGTTATTACTTTGTTTGCTTCTAGGTGTTTGCTGATTCATTGCTTGATTATCTTTTCCAGAATCTTCCTGGTATTTGAGGTCAGGAATGATAGGTCTGTAGTTTCCTGAATCTACTTCTTTCCCTTTGTTGAAGATGGAACTACATCAGCTCTTTTTCAGTCCTCTAACAGTTCCCTGGTGCTCCAATCTTTGAAAGATATATTTCAGTGGTTCTGAGATCTCATCTGCCAGTTCCTTCACAACCTTGGGGTGTAATCCATGCAATCCTGGTGATTGAATTTGTCTAGGGTAGACAGGTGTTCACTTACCATTTTCTCCCTATTTTAACTTGTGTTCCTAATCTGTTTTTTGTAGTGTGGTTTTCGATAGGTTGAGCTGTTTTTTCCTTTTGTGTAAAGACAGATGCAAAAAATGAGTTGAGTAGTTCTGCCTTCTCCATGTTGCTTGCCACTTCTTGCCATTTTCTCCAGCAGTAGACCAATTGTTTCTTTGACTTTGTTCTCATTTTTAACATGTTGAAAGAAGCTTTTTTTGTTATTTTTTACTTTTGTTGCAAGCCTTTGTTCATTGTGAGCCTTAGCTTTCTTCACTTCATCTTTATAGGCTTGGGCTATTTGCCTCTCTTTCCATTTTTATACTTGTCTTTTTTGTCTTTCCATTTGTCAAAGAGTTGTTTATACAGCCATGCTGGTTTGTTTTGAGAGCAGTTATTTTTCTTCTTCATTGGTATTGTGCTAGACTGGGCTTTTATAACCTCACTTTTCAAATTTGCCAAGCACTCTTGAGTTGTTTTCTTCTTGAGGATTCTCATCCATGGAATTATTCCCAAGCTCTAAGTTTCTTGAAATAGCTCTCTTAAAGTCCAAGACTCTAGTTGACTTTGTTCTATTACTTGTGTTTGCATATGTTGAATTTCAATATGTGCATGATCACTTGCCCCAAGTTTCCTGTAGCTTCAACACCTTCTATCATTTAATCTCTGTTAGTGAGAATTTAATCTCTGTTAGTGAGTTATATTATTTTATTTTGATTTGTCAATCGCTTACAAGATAATAGTATAAGGATAACATAGTTATGAATACAAGAATTGAGTACACATAAGAAAAAGAAAAGAAACAAAAGGACAGGGACGGTACGCACTTTGGTGTGCCTCTGCATGCCCCCTACAGACGTCTTTAGGAAAGGGGTGAGGTCAACAGTAGAAAGTCTAAGGTTAAAGTTTTCGGGGTTGGGGAAGAACCACAGAGTCAGGTAGAGTTATTCCAGACATTTGACCACTCTGTTGCTGCAGAGTATTTCCTGCAATCAAGTTTGATGTGGTTAACTTTGAATTTTGAATGTGAGCCTTAGAATTGTTTGCTCTTGTATTGTTATGGTTGAAGCTGAAGTATTCATTGACTGGTAGGACATTGCAATGTATGATTTTAATACTATACTTAGATCTGACTGAAGGGCATATAGTTCTAGGTTTCTACATCTAGAATTTTGAGTCTGTTGGCATAAGGTATTCTGCAATGAGTAGAAGAGTATAGAATCTTCTTGTGAAATATTTCTGCGGCTTTCTCCAATGTGTTAATATCAGATACGTAAATGTGGGTTCCAGAGTGATGAGCTGTATTGGAGTATTGGTCTGGCAAATGTTTTGTATGCTCTAGCTAGTAGTGTGATAATTACCAGAGAAAAAGCTACGTAAGATTAGGTTAACAACTCTTAATGCCTTTTGGCTATGTAGTTACAGTGGGCTCTGGCACTTAGATCATTAGAGATGAGTATTCCAAGGTCATTGACAGAGTTTGGATTTTAGTAGGAATAATGAGGGATCAGATCAATGCAGGACATTTCTTCAAAAGTTCAAGTAAGTTTTCTACCACATTTCCATTCTAAGGATGTCAGTGATATATCTGTGTTATAACACTAGAAATCA
This sequence comes from Laticauda laticaudata, assembly GCA_004320025.1. Lineage (NCBI taxonomy): Eukaryota > Metazoa > Chordata > Lepidosauria > Squamata > Elapidae > Laticauda > Laticauda laticaudata. The sequence goes on from BHFT01001779.1 coordinate 17,106, forward strand.
TATTTCACGTCTAAAAGATAAAATTTTTATCATGAAATCAAGACAGTGCTGTGTTGAATTTTGTATGAAATAAAATTTAATTTTGAAAGCAATTATAACCATCAAAGCACAATTTTTAACTAGCATTTCTGGAGAACATTGGTCTTCCAGAAAAATCAACTATCATATCTCAAAGTTAATTAATTAATAATGCCCTCCTATGGAAACATTTCAATAATCTGTAACTACTCACACATTATAATAACAGGTTTTGTTCATATATTTGAGTCAATGGAAGAGAAACCAAGGTTGGATTTGCTTGATTAAAGAAGCCATCCAAATACTTCACTGTTATCTCAGTGAAAATGGCTATATTGAAGATACTTTTGTAATCATGTTGTGAATGTCACTTGAAGCTACTCCAATAATCTTGTGTTAGAACATAATGTTTAAGCTTAGTTTACTATATATGTGAAAAGATATGTCTTTGCACAGTTTTTTTTGCTTGCAATGCACTTTTAAATATGAGAGAGGGAGGACATTCCAGATATACAGAGATAGAGTTGTGTGTGTGGGGGGGGAGAGAGATCACTTTGAAGTCATAGCAAAAATAATGCTATTTTGGACATAAATGCTTTACCCACATTCAGTGTCTTCTTCCCTCCCTCCCTCCCTCCCTCCTTCCTTCCTTCCTTCCTTTCTTTCTTTTCTTTCTTTCCTCCCTCCCTCCTTCCCTCCCTCCCTCCCTCCCTCCTTCCCTTCTCTTCTTCTAATCTGCAGATCGAATTATGTTATAACAGGTGAAGGAAAAAATAATAGTACAATAATCACTCTCCTCAAGAGGGCCACCACCATAAATATTCAATTCTGGTTTAAAGCTTGTGGGATAGTCTTGTTTTGGCAACTTTGAGATAAATGCTCAAATTGTGGAAGTGGGGTAGGTAGGTAAGGGAGGGTACTATATAAAAGGGCAAGGAATTTATTCTAGGCCACAATAGTTATATTATCAGATATATTATCTATTACCAATGATAGGCTGAAATAAAATAAAATGCTTTGCTATGGTATCACTTTTACTTTATTTTATTTTTTAAAAAACTGTTCTGTTGTTATTAACTGATTTTCTTCCTCCCTCCCTCCCTTCCTTTATTGATATTGTAGGTCCTGCCAGAAAAATGCTGCATTTTGAAATTTCTAAAGAAGGCAGTGAATTGTCAGTGGTGGCTCAAGCTGATGTGTGGCTTTTCCTTAAAGTATCTAAAGGTAACTGTACCAGAACAAGAGTGACCATTCGATTACATCAGCAACAGAAACTGCCTAAGCGTAGCTCTCAACTTTTGGAAGAGGAAAGTGGACGTAAGGGAGGAAAAAGTGAAATTCTCATTTCTGAAAAGGCAGTTGACACTCATAAAAGTACCTGGCACATTTTCCCAGTTTCCAAAAGTGTTCAGGGTCTATTGGATCAGGGAAAGAATTCCCTTAATGTGCGGGTTACTTGTGACCAGTGTCAAGAAACAGGAGCCAGTCTGGTGTTAATGGGAAAGAGGAAAAAAAAGGGAGAAGCTATGGAAGATAATGAAATCACAGGAGAAGAGGAGAAAGAGCAATCACATAGGCCCTTCCTAATGATGCTGGCCAGGAATTCAGAAGATCGGCACCATAGGCGGCGAAGGCGAGGTCTTGAGTGTGATGGAAAAGTCAATATTTGCTGCAAGAAGCACTTCTTTGTTAGCTTCAAAGACATTGGTTGGAATGACTGGATCATTGCCCCACAAGGCTACCATGCCAATTACTGTGAAGGTGATTGTCCTAGTCATATTGCAGGCACATCTAGTTCTACTCTCTCTTTCCACTCCACTGTTATCAACCATTACCGCATGAGAGGCCACAGTCCTTTCTCCAGCCTCAAGTCATGCTGTGTTCCTACCAAACTACGACCAATGTCTATGCTCTATTATGATGATGGACAAAATATAATTAAAAAGGACATCCAGAATATGATTGTAGAAGAATGTGGGTGCTCATAGGTTGTTTGCAGTTTGCATATCAACAATTTGGGACAGTCTTTTTAATATCAAGAGGATAATTTGAAATAAAATGTAACAGGAAAGATCAAATATTCAACAAAACAGATACATTTTCAACATAATAGCATCTAGTATTCAAATTAGAGACAAACAGAAGAAAGAAGAATTACATTGTTTCTTGGGAATCAAGGCAATGAAATCTTTATATGCTCTATATTTTATTGCATGGTATTCCACACTTAGCAACAAAAGGAGATAGCTTTTCCTACCCAATGTTACCTATGCATTCAAGCCTTGATAACAGCACAGCTAAAATACAGGAATTTGGCTATTAAATCCAAAATTTTATTAAAATTTTATAAAAGCCATGTGTATGAACACTATATTCACTGGCACTGTTATTCTCAAGAATTTAACGAGGACACAATGAGTGTGCACATATGTGACTCTGCAGGTTTCTTATGGAAAACACATACAAAAAGAACACATGTGTACATACACACATACACACATGCTGTGTGTATGTGTGTGTGTGTATATATATATATATATATATATATATATATATATATATATATATATATATATATATATATATATATATNTATATATATATAGACACACACATATATGTGTACACACACACACACACACACACATATATGTAAAAGAGACAATGCAGGTGTGCTCACCTTTATCTTCTGCACTATTTTTGCAAAAACTTTTTAAAAAGTAGAAAAGAAAGAAAAAGAAAGAAAAGAGAAAAAAAAGAAACACAATATTACATTTCGTAAAGGTGCTTATAACATTAGAACTATGCAACCAAGTTGATCCGAAACTTTACGAGAGAAAAAAGAGAGAGAGAGAGAGAGAGAGAGAGAGAGCCCTGACTTTAAAAAAAATGGAAGTACCATTTAATTTTTAATTTTTTCTTAAATGAAAGATACTTGAAAGGAACATGTTTGTCCAGTTACTGGGCCAACATTTCTATATTTTGTAAAAATGAGAAAAAAAGTTTTTTGTTTTTTTTTTTAAAAAGATTGTTTACTATTTGCACTACAAACTATGTTCAACCTGTCTTCTTTATTTAACAAGTAACTTGGGGAGGGATTTGGCTGGGTAGGGAGGAAGTTGAAAGCTGCACTTATTGTGAGCTATAAGAACTGCTACAGCACACAAAATAGTTATTTTTATTGTAATATTTTATATCTTAAAAATGTGCACCAAAGATATTTGTGTGAGCCTCTAAACAATCTGTTTAAAACTAATGTTATCTATAAGTTAGGATTTGATTTAAGAGTCATTAATGAAACTGATTATATTCAAACTATGGTAGATGGTTTCTCGATGAATCTGACCATCAGATTTGAAGGATAGATGTGGCTATTCATTTATAAAGCCCTTAAATTATCCAGAAAACTTTGAATTAAAAACTGAATTTTAGAATACTGCAATTGTGATTCCTTCATATGTACAGCAGTGTACATTATTGGAAAACAACATAATAGAAAGGTGTAATCTATATTTGTATATGTATGTGTATATACAGTTTAAGCATTTCAGGCTAGGCTTTTAATGCTCTTAAAAATAATGTTTGTGTGCCAAGCACAGTGTATTATTTTTCCCCCTATTTAAAAATATACCACTTTATATAAAAACTCCAATATAAACATAGACTAATGTGATCTTGCATCTTTCTTCAGTAAATTGAAACTTCAAGACAGCAGGGTGCACTAACTCTTGAATAGTTTAAATGTAGCAATTAATGGACAGTGGGGTGAACACTGGTGATTACATATGTTTATTTGAAAGTATGAAAAAAAGTGAAGAGAGGCAAATGAATAAGAATACTTGTGTGTTGCCTGGTCATCTTGCATAGTTTCTGAATTATATTGGAGAAAATATCTCAGTGGATAATGCCAAAAAAGTAATTTGCTCATTGTCTTGTCAATGTATTATTCTCCACATAGGAACTATTTCATGCTCTGCCAATATACAAGATTTATATGTCAGTAATTTTTAAAATGCCTCTCTCTGATCAATCTGCCACCATTAGCAGGCATTGTAGAGTACCAATTTTGGTCAATGCAGAGTATTTGTCCAGATATCTAGCGATTGTAAATCCCAGAATTCCAGGCAGCACAATTAAAAGTCTATAAGTAGAAGTTTGAGTAGAGAATGGGTGAAAATAAATGAAGTGGAGCTGCACATTTTTTTTATATGAATGCAGAGAGTAACTAATGCTGATGCATATTCATCAGGAAACTTACATTAAACCTGGTATGTGAGAAAGTAAAAGAATTCTGTTAAGAGTAATGTTTTCTATTACTAGTTTGGAATGGAATCTACTTAGAAATTTGAATTCATCTATCTGGTACGACTTAAATGCATTCCTTTTATAGCACAGATACAATCCATTTGTGCTGACAAGACCTAGTACCAAAGTACTTTTAAGGCAAGTAGGATAAGTCAGCAGTGTTGCCTTTACTTTTTTTTGTTAGCCAAACCTCAGCAGCTGTAATCCAATATATGGAACTTTATACCTGCAGGCTACATGCCACTGTTTAAAAGCAATTAGAAAAAGATGATATTACAAATCTTCATTCCTTGGGTGAAAACTCAAATAATAACAGTTTGTGACATTGATTGAGAATTGATTGTTGTAGTCAAGAAGGGATGTGGTTGAGAATCTCACATCATGAAGTCAAGATATAGGCTAATTTGACTTCATGAAATCTCTTAAAAGGTGGAACATGGAACAGAGAAATAAATCCTTTCTCTCATGCATTTTAGTGAAGCATCAAAATGATCATCCTTGCTGATAAGGAAAAGTCCATAGATGAAATATTAAAATGAAAATTTATGTTACATTGATGTTGCTTCAAGCAGTATGACAATATTATGAGTTTGTCTGAGCATTAGTGTTTATATATCTATATCAACAAGATAGAAAATAAAGGGAGAAAATGTTTTACCTCATCAGCAAATATCAAAGTATTTGCTTGGAGATAAATCAACTTTAATTTACAATATATAGCATCCATAACATAACTAGTCTGGTATTCATTTATGGAGGTTTTTAAACTTCCATGTATCCATTTTACAGAAAGAAAATGCATTTCATATTTAAAATATGCATAGGTGTTTTTCCAAATAATATAAAAAAGAAAATGTAAGTATTTCTTTATAATACTTTGCAGAGAAAAGAACATTCAGTAGTGATTTTGCGAGACAACAAAATCTTAAAGTGTTTAAAGTGAAGTTTGTGATTTGAAACACTCCATTGACTGTAGAAATTTTTTTTCTCGCCTATCAATTACATGTGGAGTGTCCATGGTTATCAGAAATTCCAGCTGTATAAAAAGTGAAATTAAGCAGAGGTTATCTGTATTTTAAAGCTTTGAAGCAGCTACATTTAATCAAATATCTCTTTTTTCTGATACAACTCCAAATTTTCTCACAGACCAAACCAGCCTTTCAAAATAAATTCTAGGATGTTTAAATCATGTAAGCACTAGAAGGACATTAGCTCTCTAGGATTGAGCCACAATCTCATAAATGCATACTCTAATTAAGTTCTAATTAAATTCAGTGCAACTTACCTTAAGATAAAAAGATTAAAAGTTAACAGAATAATAGAAGGATTCTTACATGAAGAAAAATTGGAAAGGGAAGATGAGGAGGTTACTAAATATAAAAGTATAATTGGTTTGTACTCATCTTACCCTGACTTTCAGAAAAACCTGTAGCACAGGATGATTGTGAAATAAATGAAATTAGATATGAAATTGTTTTTAAAGGAGTAATTATGGTAACATTCATAGGACCACACCCAGTTGTAATAAACAGATCCTTTATTAATTAATCATATTCTTATCATTATTGGCACAGACAACAGCACTGACCATTTCATGCTAGCAATAAGTGTATATTAATTTTGTTGACAAAATATTTTCAAAAATCCAGTTCTATTTTTATTGACTGCAACTGCTCCATCCGTCCTTCCTAAAATCCTAGCTTAGTTTGATATTCAGATATATCTGTGATCTTTCAATCAATTCTAATCTATTTACCTACATTTTTCAAATGGGGAAAAACAAGTTAACAAAAGTGACTTAAAAACACACTGGAAAGAGTGGGAGGTATATAAATTAATAAACAAGTATGTCTTATCCCATTCCAATTTCATTCTTATATATTTTGAAGTCGCATATTGTTTAACTTCTACAGTCATAGCTTTTTAACTTATAGTTATTTAAAGCATAAAAGCTAGATTAATTGAATTGCTTCCTCGGAATAGAGATTGAAATTGCTATCCTATTTGACTAGTTTTTCAAGATCTTGGCAAAAACATTTTTAAGGAAAAAAGTATGGATTAACATCTTTTAAAAAAGACACTCCTTTTCTTTTGATAGCTTTATTAGGAAAAAGAAAAAAATAATATCAGATGTTAACAATATCTTAGGGGTTACAAAGGCACAGAATATTGGCCTGTGACTTTTGTAAGATGTGAAATCTACCATATATTCCTTTTTCCATCTTGCCTGGGCATTCTCTTGCTCCCATTTTAAACAGGGAGAGTGCCTGAGTCTTGACTATGCTAAAGCAGCTCATTCATTATAGTGTTAAACTCACTGTCAATTAAATTGAAACTAAAATACTATTATTAGTATTTAAATGACATTTAGGTATCAATCACAGAGCTCATTCAAATATGCCATTTTGAAATCAATAGAAACTTATTAGTTACCTATTTTTTGCTGGTAATACTCTCAAAAATCTATAAACCAGGGATTCTTAACCCTGGTGGCTAAAAATTTATAGTGATACGTGTTCTATTCAAAATACATTTCAATTTTACTTTTAAATCCCTAGTCTACAAGTCATAAAGTCAGCTTGTGATATTCTAAACTAACACTGAAATTCTATAATTTACTGATTAATGTAAAACAGTCAAATTAAAACTCTTATGAATGACATATTTCCTTGAGCAAATGTAATCTACATTTCTATATATCTCACTATTTATTTTTTTAATGCAATGGTTTTTATTGTTAATTTGCAACTGTTTAATTTTGTATTTAAACTTGTTGAAAGTAGTTTTTTTAATGATAAATACATATACATATCCCAACCCAACAAGAATTACCAGTGTGTGGAATCTAGAATCTATGTGAAAGTTATTTCTTTGGAATTGTTTCTGCAGGTAGAGAGTGCTGATAAGAAACAAAGCAGCTAACCTTAAACACTTATCATAACAGTTTGGTAGCCCTCTCAGCTCTCATAACTTGAATAAGACTGATTCTTAAATATTTTCCTCTTAATCTTTTCTCCAAGCTATAGACTTAGAACACTTAATGTTTTCTCTTTTGACACTAGAGAGAAAGTTTCTTTCATATCAGATAACGGGATTCTACAGAGTTCTGAACTAAGGATATTATGCTTTGAGTATGTGTCCATGTGCATGCCTGGGTGTATGTCAGTGTAAAATACACACACACACACACAAATAGACACACAAATCAAACTGAACATGTGTATACACATGAGGTTATGACACTTTGTTGGAGTTGTTATTGTTTTATTGTTATTATTGGATTACCTTTTTGGCATACTACATGCAGTGCTTTAACCAATGTCAATTTGGCTAATGTAATTAAAATTGTTAATTTATATGAGTACATTTCAACCATGTCATTGTTTTCTTAATATTTATTATGTAGATGAACTGGTATTTTTGCAGAAGTAACAGTTTTTAAGAAGTTTTACTTCTTATTTTTAAGAAGTAACAGTTTGATATGATCTTATTTGTGTTAGGATTTATTTATTTCATAGCATTCTGTCCAATATTTTATACCTGGAGGCATGCGATTTATACTTTGTACAATTAGTGAGAAATTTTCATCAACTCCCAATAGTTTCATAAAAAATAAAGAATATCTTTTGAAAACAAATACATATTTGTATTTGATTTTCTTTTTCTTGGTTTGGCACTTATTGTCAGGCCAATAAATCTCCATGTCATTTTATGAAAAAAGAAGAAAAAATCTTGATCCAAATCAGATATTCTTCAAGCAAAATTAGATCAAGGCTGAGTTTGCTTCACTGAAAATGTTTGTGGTAGAATGAAAAAGGTTAAAAATGTTTTAAAATGAAATACATAACCTTATAATGTAAATGATTAAACTGTGGTAATGCTGGCATATTTGAGATGTTTGGGATAACAAAATGTATCTTTCTGTTTTAATTTCTTTTTCTTTTTTATATTGTTAGCAAATCAACAAGTAGAATAAATAAAAGGAATTTCACTTGACATGAATTGCCCAAGAAATGTACAGTATAAACTAACACAAAATGTGAGCAAATATATGAATATTTAAAAGGAGGGGAAATATTTGAAATATATCACTGAATTCCTTTTCATTTATCCACCAATTTAGATGTTCATTTGAAAAATATGCAGTCATTTCCATCTCACTGTATTTTTTGGGTTTGCAGAATCTTCATTTTACTTTCCTCCAAGTTTTGAACATCTGCAATGGCAAAATTCTATAGATGTAACTATTTCATATACAGATATATCTAGGTTCTGCTTGTCTTCCATAATAGTCTAATTTATTCTGTAAATATCACTGAATGTACATGGATTCAGTTCCAGATTTTTGAGAACTACTGTAATCCCTTTGTGGATTTTTTCAGATGGATCCATTTTTTTGTTTCACCTTGTCCCACATTCATAGTTTAAACATTTCAGCTTTAGCTCATCCTATTTATTAAGACATTTATGAATTCATATCTAAATAGAGTTATTGTAACTCCTATACATATATTATTTGTAATGTCCACTGGATTTATATGAAATTTCTAGCCGGAACCATAAAGAGAGTGGTATCTCAAATATTGCTAAAATCCCTTTTTCCTGAAATCCTTTAAGCCTGGATTGTCATGAAATATAGATAACAAAACAAAGTTGTGGGTTTTCCCATTCATAACTGTAAATATAGTTTCTAATTCGTATAATTTTAATATATTGTTGGGCCAAGTAAGGAACAAACTTGAGCATTTTTCTTATGTGATTATTAGGAAAAGGCAGAAAAAAGTTCAACTGCACTTGTTAAACTGTCCCTTCTATAATGTCATCTTGCCAGTTTATGTAAATATATATGAGGTTGCAGGGTAGAGTATGGAAATCCTGAAATGAAAAGTCCCTCTACTTAAGCTAGGCTCCTAATGTGACTGAAATCCCTTCTAAACACAATTATAAATAGTGCCAGTACTGTACATATTTTCAATAGCCCCAATTAATCTCTACCCCATGGTATGACTGAAAACAGATTTACAACTTTTCACTGAACTTCCCATCTCTGTTTTTATATTCCTAATGCTGTAAAGATTCCTAATAAACTCAAGATCTACATAAACTAGTCTATTTCTAACCCTGCACTATTTCATACCTATTCATACATATAACTCTTATGCCAATTTCTTTACTCTTTATATTTTAATCAAAGAAAATATATATATCTGAAAATGTGTTTGTATGTGGGTTTTAAACTAAAGTACAAATATTACACATATTAGCTACCTTTTGGAAGCCAAAAGTTAAATGCAAAATGCAAATAATACTTGTATTCTGGTTCTCCTAATTAGTTGGTATGTTGAAAAACAATGATGGGAAAATTCTTAAGGTCCCTAGTATTGAATACATTCTTCCTATTCTTCCTTTCAAAGGCTTCTTTTGAACTGTCTGCTTGCTTGTCCTCTCTAATTGGCTTGCAATATCAATAAAAGCAAAAGCTCACAACTATAATAAATTAATATATAGTGCAATATAATACATGAAACAGAGCAGATAAAGCCACAGCTTATTAGGGGTTTAGCATGCTTTAAAAAACTTGGGAAAATTGCAAGGGCTTTGCCTTCTGCCCAAACCATTATCATTTGAGTAAAAGTATAACCAGTCTTGTCTTGAGCCAGAATTAGTTACTTGATTTCTAGGAAGAGATCTCAGAAATACCTGGCAATCTGAAACAATAGCCCATAATTTCCTGACAATTTTCTCATGTTATATATTCCCACTCCTACCCTACCCTATACTGAATTAATTAACCTGAATCGGAGATGTTGGATATATGACAATAATGCACTCATGAGATTTCAAAGTGTGTCAGATTTTGTTTCTCAGATACTTGTTTCTATGAAGTTTTTCCTGCAATTTTTCTGCCCATTGATGATTGAACAGTTTATCCAGAAGCCCTCAGCTCAATACATTCCCAAACTACAGATGTGATGATGAATGGAAACAATTTATTTAGCCTTAGTTTAGTTTAGTTTTGTTTTGTTTATTGTCATTGCACCTCATACAATGAAATTAAACACCATTATGACTGAAAATGTACATGATGTACATTATGACTGAAAATAAACACTAACATACATCCTTCACATTCTATACATTGAATTGAAAACCCCTGATATTGCATTAATATTGCCTATAGTATGAATTCAGTAGAGTTCTGCCTGGGATAGAATGCTGTTTTTCAAGAACTTCTTTTTATCATTGTTTTATCACCGTACCATCTGACAATGTAATAGTCTCAAAAAAAAAAAAGGCTGCCCAGGAAGATGCATCTTTGAGGTGTTTGAACTTTCTTAATATAGCTGGACTAATAAACCGTCTTCCAAATGAGGGGGAGAGGTGGAACCCAATGATCTTCGGGCAATGACATCAATCTCTGGCAGTCCTGTCCTATCTGCCACTGTGCAGATTAGCAAACCATATTAACGTTCATAACTTAAATACTTTCTATGGTGCACTAGCAAGGTCACCAGCAGTTTTCATTCAGCTTGTGTTCTTCTAGCAAGTCTCAGGCTAGTATGATCTCTGTGCCCTTGAAAGTGCTGCCAGTGTAAACACCCTAGATCAGTCCTCTTTATGGTACAGACCCAGAAACTTAAAACTGGCCACTTGCTCCAGTTGCGTCTCCACTTGATAAGCAAAGATGGCATTCTGATCTGGTGTCCTTCTATAGTCCACTACATAAGCTCCTTGGTTCTTATCATGTGCAGGACCAATTTATGTTCTCAATACCATGAAAGCACTCCGTTCCACCTCATTCAGTAGACAGATCATCCCCGAATGATCCACCACTGTTGTATCATCTGCCAAATTTAGAAGTAATAGCATTACAGCATGATGATTGGAATTAGCATGCACACATAAAGCAGTAACAATACAGATACTCTACACACAACCCGTCCTGTACAGTGTTTATGATAAGGCCTGAAGAGGTCATGATTCGTCTTATGTGCATTCTCTGTAGCGTCCAACAGAATATCCTTAATACTAAGCAAGGACTAGAAAGATGCAAAATCCAGAATTTAACACCTACGTTACGTGAAGAATTGTTAATATGCAGAACTAAAAATCTACCAAATAAGCACATCTCTAACACCATAGCCCCCTCCTCTGCTGTCTTCTAGTAGGATCAGAGCAACTCTGTGAAGAGTGATGGCCTTATATTCTCTGAATAGATCATATTTTCTATATGGCAAACTGTTGTATCACATCAAATGTATGCAGAAGACCAGAAATGATGTGCCAGCAGACCAATTTCTCAAAGCACTTCATGATAATAGGAGTGAGTGTCACTAGTCTATAATCATTGAGGTAATTTATAGGGAACTTCTTTGGCAGCAGAACAATCATGGAAGCCTTCAAACAAGATGGAATAGTGGAGTGGGATAAAGACTGATTGAAGATCCTGGTAAAGATTCCAGCCAACTGATCAGCATAGTCTTTAAGCACGTGGCCATGGATACCATTAGGACTGTCAGCTTTTCTAGGGCCCACTGCCCTCAGAATGCTCCTCACCTCCTCTTCCTCCACAATAAGATGGGGGCTACAATTGGCTGGTGGCTGTATTTCAGCTGACTCTGATGTCTCCACTTCAAAGCGAGCAAAGAAATGATTCAGTTCCTCTGCCAATGAAGCAGCAGGGATGACATTGGTCAGTTGATGGTTGGTAATTTTTTGAATCCCTTGCCACACCTGCCTCATGTTATTTCTATAAAAATTATCCTCAATCTTCCTCTTATCATCAGTCTTGGCATTCTGAATACCTTTCTTCAGATTAGCTCTAGCAACAATATATCTTGCCCCATCATCAGACCTAAAGGCCTTGGTCCTGTCACGCAAGAGGCACTGCACTTCCTTGGTCATCCAGGGTTTCTGATTGTGATAGAGCCTAATATGTTTATATACAGTGATAGTATGTGTGTAGTATTTGATATAGGACAAAACAGTTGGAGTGTGCTCCTCTAGGTTGGGTAGGATTGTCCAAACAATCCTGAAGCTGTTGGGAAGCATCTTCTGGCCAATATTTCACTGTCTTTATTATAGGCAGAGCTCTTCTCCTAAGAGGGATGTATGCTGGTGCTAAAAGCAGTGACATATGGTCTGATTGTCTCAGGTGTAGTAATTGTATAACCTTCAACCCATGCTTAATATTGGTATATACTTTGTCCTATATGTTTGCTCCTCTAATAGCACACTTAATATTCTGATAGAATTTAGGGAGTGCTGCTTTTAAATCAGCTTGATTAAAATCCCCCACTATGATATGCAGAGCATCAGGATACTTATTCTGCTGACTACTAACAATGTTATATGAGAATCCCAAAGCTATGGTGGTATTGGCATCAGGTGAGATATAAACTGCAGTAATCAAAACTTTACTGAATTCCCATGGGAGATACATGGGTCTACATTTCAGAGTCATATATTCCAGATCCATGGATCAGTGGCTGTCTATAGTCTTTGTATTGATACCCCAGCTTATTCTGAAATCACAGAGCCATTTGGCAAAGAAATGGGGTTGGAGGCTAAAACATATATGAACCATTGCAGGAATTGGATATATCTAGGCTAAAGAAGAGAAGGACTATGGATGACATGATAACAATCTTCCAGTATTTGTGGTCTATCACAGAGAAAGAGGGGGTCAACTTATTTTCCAAAGCTACTCAAGGCAGGACAAGAAACAATGGATTTAAATATCTCAAGAAGAGATCCAATGGAAAATTAATGACTTTTTGACAGTGAGAACAATTAATCACTGGAATGGCTTACCTCTGGAAATTGTGGGTACTCTATCACTGGAGAAGTTTTTAAGAAGAAATTAGACAGCCATTTGTCCAGAATGGTATAGGGCAGGGCTGTCAAAGTCCTGGCACACAGGCTGGATGCATCATGCACTGGCCATGCCCATGCCTGGTTTAGCGAAGGGGGAAAAAGTCCCAATGTGTCACATGACACCACCATGACAATGTGAGTTTGATACCCCTGGTATAGGGTTTCTTGCTTCAGCAGAAGCTTAAACTAAAAGTCCTCCTATTATTCTGTATTCTACATAATATTTTTGTAATATTCTTTTAGATGCTGGCTGTATTATGGCTTCTAGATATCTGGGATTGGGAAATGATTTACAATCATCATTAGTATTCTTTTATGTTGTTCTGCATATGTAGAAGTTCATTTCACATATTATTTTTATTTTTTGTTGTCATACTAATAATAGGAGCCAGTTCCACATTTCAGATTTGAAACCATTCTGCCTACTAAGGTCCCATCTTGCCCAGATTAAAATGATATAACTTTTTAAAACAACAGCCGCAATGACAACCAATAAGTGTGATATGTATATTCCAGATATCTTCACTATTGTAACACCAACCACAAAGCACATGAACATATGTAAACACTTAGCTTTTTCTCAGAAGTAAAGATAGATATAAGAAATGTGATGACTCATAATATTTTACGATTGCTACACTGATTTCATTTTTGATGCAATCACCATTTTGTATAATTTTAGTCAAACTGCTATAAATAAATAATTTGATAAAATGGCATGAATTTAACAAAATCAGACATAAGTTCCTTTGCCTTGTTATTTTTGGCACATTCAGAGAAGAAAACTACAGACTAGAGAAACAAGCTAAAATGATGTGCAAGTCATTCTGATAAAAATACAGATTCAGTACTAGATTCAAATATGTTTGCCAAGAGAACTACTCTAGAGATGATATTTCATCTAATAATGCTTCAGCTTATTGCCTGTTAGTTCAAGTCTAGTTTCATGGTTATAAATCTAAAGATTAATCATTACCTAATGAAAGTATTAATAACTTAATGGAGGAATATTTTATCTGCTTAAAATCCTTACCTTCAACAGGACATTTCATATAACAGATTTGCACATTTTATGTAATCTGTTAATTTTTGACTTCAATTTTAGTGAATTTTTCAAATAAATTTGGAGGTGGAAAAATAGTTTGCTTTCAAGGAGGAAATGTTTCCCAAAATATAATTTATTAATAGTCATTTAATACCAAATATTTGTAATTGGCTCTCCCAGTTATATTTCTCTTACAAACAATGTAGGATTATATTTAAAGCTATTAGCATTTCCTAGCAATGCATTTTCCATATTATTTAAAATCAGAACAAAATCCTGAACAGAGAAGATATTCTGATCAGAATCAGGTGGATTTTTTTTTTTGCTATATACAATATACTGATATTCTCAGATGAAAACAATTTTACTTACATGCAAACGCATTCTGTATTTATATATTTTTAAAAAGCATTGATTAATTGAATGAATTCCTATCAAATTATATGCCTTGATCACTAGATAATCAAGTTATAAGAAAAACATGTAAGATTGTTACTATGAGACTGTACATTACATGAGGTAACCAGGTTATCTCAGAAAAATATGGGACTTCTTATCTTAAATAATTTAGCAACTATTTTAGCAGGGTTAGATCCAAATTAAAGCATCTTGAAATATATGTGTGGTGTGTGTGTGTGTGTGTGTGTGTGTGTAATTAATTTGGATCCAATTCAAAATTTAAATTAGCCTTGCTCTCAATCAGAATCCAAAACAGTTTCAATGGCATCCCTAATATTACTAAATGTGCTGTACATACACAAATATAGCCAAACTACATCAGCTGAGTATTTTTCAAATATACAGTAAATATATATATATATATAACACATACATACAAACATATATAATATATATATATATAATATAATATATATAATATATATATATATATATTATATATCATATATATATATATATATATATATTAATATATACAAATACAGTATATTATATTACAGTAATTTATTCTAAACTATATAAGTATGAATCTCTGTGTCAATACTTATATGACAAGGGCTAACCATAAATATATATATGTACATTTTTTCAGAATTTTGATTTCTCTATATTCCAGTTATGGCTAAGTTTCCTGTATGGAAGTTGGTAGGTTCCAAGTCCTTCATTCTGATTGGTCGAAAAGGCCACTTACGGATTGTTTCACTAAGAACCAATTCGGGAAGCCACCAAATGACGGGAAGAGTTTAAACTCAAGTGTCATTGGCCACAAGCTGGCAGGCAAGCCACTATTAATAAAGGGCTGCCACGCTGTGGGCTATGTATAGTACTCTTCTTGTGCTATGTTCCGTATCTTTTGCCTTGCGAGTTAAATAAAATAGTTGTTGTTTGGAACCCGGTCTCATGCGCTTCTTTCTGGACGGAACACAGGCTACTCTTTACAATATAGCAAAGTCCACATTTTGGACAGAGGACCACTGGTTTGAAAGAGGAGTTAAAGAGGGGGGAGGATATGACATCATCTATGACACAGTCTACAACACAGTCCTTTCAAGAGTTCCACACCAATTTGCACACTCAGGTGACCCTGATAACACAGATAAAACTCTGGGTGACCTGAACAGCCCACTAAAATAATGCAAATGATCAGCTGTCTGCAAGGAGTATATATCCTTCAATTCCTCATCATCCAGTCAGGGCTGAAGAAACTTCTTGGATGAGAAGCGAAATGTCTTCAGAGAAAAACCAGAAAGTCCAGTTGCCCCTTGAAAAAGCACCTTTGGGACAACCATGATCTAGATGACTGAGAATTCATGGACATGACAGAATAGTGTTTTCTTCTGTATAGTTAAATTTCTGAATTAACAAATAGCTGAAATAATCAATTTTGAATCAAAAATAAAATATATTTAAAAAGGTAAACAATTGCCTACAAAAATACTGTTGTTATTTCAGAAAAATAAAATTATATTGTTTCAAAATTTCTACAAGATCATTTGGTGACTGATTAATTTAGTTCACTATAATGCCAATGTGGAAAAAAGAAGCTTTATGACCAATCTTTACATTTAGGACTTTCATAGATCTCCAAAGAAAGAAAAGGCTGAAGTAAGATCATGTCAGTCATGGTTTATCGTAGTGACTGCTTCATTTAATGCCAAAATGCTAGTCCAACATATGGTCACTAAATGAGGATTATTTTCCTCATATTTAATATTTTAGTAAAATGTGAAAAACTGGATATAGATGCTAATGATTATTAACATTATACTGTATATATAATTTAATTGTATACATTCTTTTACATTATTTTTTTTGACTGGCCCAGGTTCCTGAAAAAGGATTGATATTTTAATGAGTAGCAAAGAAATATTGTGTCTGCACAAGCCCATCATCCAGATGGCTTCAAGCTTAAGGCAGGACTGGAACTCACTTCCTTACTTACTAGCCTTTTATCACTGGGTCAAAGTACTCCCGCCTCCCATCTTATCTCTTTCAAATAAAGTATTCTGTTTTTTGAGTCAGGTTTTAACTCCTGGCAACTACTTGGGCAAATCCCTGCAATTTTCTTGAAAATATTTTTTTAGGAATGGTTTGATATTGCCTGCTTCCTACTGTAGGTCTGAGACAGGGTGTCTGATTTAAGGTCATCCAACTGGCCTGTGCCTAAAGTGGGATTATAATTCATGGTGTCCCAGTTTATATTTTGGTACCTGAACCACTACACCAAATGGTTTCTCTTTAACAATCAATAGAATAGAATAGAATAGAATAGAATAGAATAGAATAGAATAGCACAGAACAGAACAGAACGGAATAGANTACACCAAATGGTTTCTCTTTAACAATCAATAGAATAGAATAGAATAGAATAGAATAGAATAGAATAGAATAGAATAGAATAGCACAGAACAGAACAGAACGGAATAGAATTCTTTATTGGCCAAGTGTGATTGGACACACAAAGAATTTGTATCAGTGTATATAAAAGAAAAGATATATTCATCAAGAATCAAAAATCATAAGGTACAACATTTAATAATAGTCATAAGGTACAATAAACAATCAAATCATACTAGGAAACAGTCAATAAAAATCATTAGAAGTTACAGTCATATAGTCATAAGTGGGAGGAGATGAGTGAAAGGAAGCTGGGAGGATTAATAGTAATGCAGATTTAGTAAATAGTTTGACAGTGTTGAGGGAATTATTTATTTAGCAGAGTGATGATGTTTGGCAAACAATTGTTCTTGTGTCTAGTTGTTCTCTCGTGCAGTACTCTATAGTGTTGTTTTGAGGATAGGAGTTGAAACAGCTTAGGTCCAGGATGTGAGGGGTCTGTAAATATTTCCCAGCCCTCTTTTTGACTTGTGCAGTATACAGGTCCTCAATGGAAGACAGGTTGATAGTAATTGTTTTTTCTGCAGCCCTAATTACTGTCTCTATATAATAATACTGGATTATCTGAGAAATCCAAAAAAGAGTTGTGATAATCCTATAATGACTACTATGTCTAAAGTCCATAAATCACCATTGCCAGCACAGTACAATATTAGGAAGTAAAATAAAAACAAAGTGGAGAAGACAAAGTGGAAGAGAGAAATTATTGAAGTTGACATAATTTATTAGTATTTGATACAAATTAAATGGATTTGTTGTAAACATTTGTATGCCTATGGGTTAAAATAGTGGCAGCACAATTAACATTTTGTTTTAATTTCCTTTCAAATTTTTGTAAATTATATAATTGCTGCAGCAGATTTCAAAGTAGTTTACCCCAGTTCAGTGGGTATGGCTTGGTGGCACGTTTTGTGTGCACATGCCAAATGTGCATTTTGCACACATGCAGAGGCTTTCTTACTCACCTGCAGTCCTGCACTCTCCCTGTAGTTTCAATAGCTGATGCACAACAATCAGCTACACAAAGCAGCTGAGCTTCAAAAGCATGGAATAAAGATCGTATGGGAGCCCAGGAGGGCAGGTGGGCCCAACAGCAGCTCATCAGAGAGAACCGGTTTGGTCTCTCCTGATCTTTGGCACTACCATACACCAGAACCAAGCTGAACTGATAGAATAGCACCATTGTGCTGCAGTAATATTCACATAATGAATTTGTTTGGTTTGTCATAAAGTGGAAAATGATGCTCAGAACAATTTTCAAACTACATCTTCCAATAGTCTGTGTGATGTTAACTTCCTTCTGTGTTTCTCTTCTGTTTTATTATCAGTTGAATTAAAACAATCACTGTGTGGCTCATTGCAAAATACACATTCCATATAAGATTATTAAAAAATGGGTTTAAAATAGAAATCAATGCATTGGATACATTTAGAGTATAATGTATAATCCTGAGAACTCTATCTGAAAAAAAATATTGCAGATTAGGAAAAAGTGGCCAATTAGTTGGACAATTTTAGCATGCTTTACATCTAAATCAAAATGGGATTTTAATTCCATTTCCATTTAATTCACTGGGATTTTAATTGACAACTGACAGTTGTGTTGTGGGAATATCTCAGCATTCTGGATGAATGGGGAAGAAATTCAGGCACTCTGTTTTTTGTAAAAGTGCATGGCAAAGTGTCACGAAATGAAAAAGAAACTACTACTGCAGTGGTTCTCAACCTGTAGGTCATGACCCCATTGGGGGTTGAAAAACCCTTTCACAGGGGTCACCTAAGACCATCAGAAAACACATATTTTCAATGGTCTTAGGAATTGAGCCATAATTTTATGGTTGGGGGTCACCACAACATGAGGAACTGTATTAAAGGGTGGTGGCATTAGGAAGGTTGAGAACAATTCATTTTCTTCCTACATCACTTGCTGGTTTCTTAGTTCTTCAATACATAATTAACAATAACAAAGCAGCTTTCAAGTGTTGGCTATTGTTTTTTTTCCAGTGGCAACATCTCCAGTCAGTTTGATGAAGAGAATCATTATAGTCTAAACATGAGATTTATTTGCTTCCTCCCCCATTTCAAAATAAACAGCTGTGGCATTTAGTTTAATATGAATGCTCACAACTATCACCAACAATTACTTGTGTGTTTAGATCAGTGGATACTATGGGAGTAGTTTATTGCTGTTGAAATGTTCCACAGATTCTTCTATTTCATTATTTGCTTACTGACCCTCCCAGTTCAGTTTTCTTCACTGTAGCAGCCCTGAATCACTGGTCTATATCATTTTTTACAGATGCTGCATCTTTTTTCTCTTTACTTGGTAGCAGCTCTTAGAGGCTGTATTCTGTCCATAAGAACTGAAAAGGAGAGCTTGGGTGCAACAAACCCTCAGATTTATTATGTTTCCTGGCCAATAAAAAAATTCATCTTTCAACACAAGGAGTACTAAACAT
>BHFT01001780.1:0-45293 GCA_004320025.1 Laticauda laticaudata
GCTCCGGTTATGCAAATTTTTGCCCCTTTTGAGAGCGGATAACAACAGATGGAACATTTTGCTCGTCCGTTGTGTGCGTTTTGCATCCGTTGGGCAGTGTGACAGGGCCTTTAATTAGGGAATCACTGCAGTCATTAAGCATAACATCATCTGACCAGAACTTGCAACTTTCTGCCAACTTCCCCATTGACTTTCATAGAATCATAGGGCTGGAAGGGATCTTGGAGGTCTTTTAGTCCAACACCTTCCCCAAGGCAGGCATCCTTATACTACCCCAGGCAAATGGTTGTCCAATCTTTTCTTGGAAACCTCCAGTAATGAAGCACCCACAACTCTGGGAAGCAAGATGTTCCACTGATAAAATCAGAGTGTGGCTTTTTTAGTGGCCTATTACTTAAGCCCTTATCAGAAACACTTTAAAAAACTAAATACACTTAACTTATCAAATTACGTATTTATTTGTTAAATAAATTTTATTTTATAAATATATTTTAAAATATAATATCTATTATATACCTGTGTGTTATTTATTTGTTTTATCAAATTTAAATTATTAAATTATGAATTTATTTAATATGAATTAAATGACAGAGGGATATAATAGCAATCTATAATAGCAATCTATAATAGATATAATAGCAATCTATAAATAGCTGAAGGGTTATAACTTACAAGATAGAGTCCTTCTCTCTAGAGAAAGCAGGACCAGAAATGGAGGATGAAAATTTTAAGGAAATAGGTTCGAGCTAAATGTCTGGTTAAACTTTACAAGCTGCCAGCCAGGGGAACAGATTGCCTCATACACTTCTCTTTTGATGGAAATCCATGCAGTTTTCTTCGCAACATGTCCAGCAAGTAGATTGTCATTACCTTCTTCCTAGGATTGAGTGACTGATCCAAAGCACTACCCAGCTGGTTTTATGGGACTAGAAGTCACACTCTTCCAGTTTATAACCTGTTGCATGGTACTACAGGGCTGTTAACCCTCCCACTGGTGGGCCAGATGCATCCCGCACTGGCAACGCCCATACCTGGTTTAGCGAAGGAGAAAAAAATTCCAATACGTTACAAGACATGCCATGACAATGTGAGTTTGACACCAGTGAACTGCCACATCAAACTGGATCTAGTATATAATATTGTATAGTGCAGTGTGGTGTGGTTTAATGAATATCATAGCATAGCATAACCTAATATAATATAATTAACACTCTACATTTACTATTTTCCATATAATTCAACGTTCATGGTTGCATGAATTTTATGGTCTAAATATTATGTATGGTAGGACACCTCATGGAATTTTGAGAAGAGAAAGTGACTGCTAAAATGTTTACACAAGGAAAAACAGTATACCTATGTCTTAGTGTCTTTATGGTCAGAAAAAAAGCATCAATGTGTAGGAAAAGATTCATTTAAATTTAGGGAACTAATACATCATTGTATTCCTTAAGTTGTGTTACATTTAAGAAATACAGAGACAATTTTCATGCTACCTTTTCAGTGTCACACAAATTATTGCTGAATTGGAAATGGAACAAAATTGCAGAGGGCAATATACCTAATTCCCCCTAGAATAATACCTTTGCTTAAAGACTTCCTGGGAGCATTTTTATTGCCATCTTTAAAATTCCCCATTAACATTAATCCTGACAAAAGCCCTGCTGACTGATATAGACAGGATGGCAATTATCTAAGCAAAAACATTGCTTGGAGATTCCTAAAATGGTGTGAGAGAGAAGCAAGGTGTGAGAAAAGTAGTGGGTCAAAATAAATCAGCCCTGTTACATGAGTCTTCCCTCATCCACAGTTCAGGAAGGTAGATTTAGGGCATGAATTGATCTTTGATGAATGTTCTCATACCTTATGCTGTCTCATGGTTCAGAACACAGTGGGTTGGAAGGAATCTGATTTTCAGTTCAATATTTTGTTACTGTAGTTCTTAAAAAGCAATGGGATGGAGAACCCATCAAGCTGAGATCAAAGCTCAGAGAAGCTATAATTTGTCCTTATGAGAAATGGGAAGAGTCCTTCACTTCAAAAGAAAATCCTTCCTTTTTGCAATCTATCTGAGTGAGTTGGCAGCCATATAAATTTTCTTAATGAATTATAAAATCCCTATTGGATCAAGCTGGATTTCTAACATGCTTGGCATTATGTGGCCTTCATGATATTTCTGCAAACCTCATAAAACATGGGAGATGCTATGTGAATTTCAAAGAACAATTTATCAAGAAGTAAAAGATTAAACAGAGGGATGCAGCCCCTCCCCACAAAAGGGGCTATCCTGTTGTTGGTGGTGGTTGGTAGGCTCCAAGTTCCCTATTCTGATTGGCCAAAAAGGCCATTCGCAGATTGGCTGTTAGAGAACCAATCCGGTTAACCTGCCAAATGGCAGGAACAGTTAAAGCAGTGTCATTGGCCAGAAGCCACAGGCAAGCCGTTATAAAAAGGGCTGCCGTGGCTTGGGCTGTTGTTCTGTTACTATTGTTTAGCAAGTTTAATAAAAGAGTATTGTTGGAACCCGGTCTCACGCACTTCTTTCCGGACGGAACAATTGTTGTTGTTGTGGTGGTGGTGGTGGTGGTTTATCACACTGCTTACTCCCTTAAATGGATTCTAAAAGTTTAATCCTGAGAATGCAGCCCTCAACAGCAAAAAAGGAATATTTGTACATTTGGTTAACAGCTGCAGATAGGTATCTACCTCTAAGCATCTGCCTAATTCCCATTCAACCTATCCAATAACATTTCTAGATGAGGCTTTATTATGCAGTAATCTGCTTCATGCATAGAATATTATGAGCATGTCAGTTACACTGTCTTCCATTTATACCCCCAAATTTCCCCCATCTTTTTGGCTCACTCCTTCCCAATACATTTGGTTTGGTAACACTAGGAGCTGTCTCTCTGGAATAAGGTCCCATATCTTCCATGAATCTGTATTTTCTGTACTGTGTTTTACTGCAGTTTTGAAAAGAAACTACACACCAACAACAGCCAAGCCTCCTACAACTGGCCCCAATCCATTGGGTTCACAGCCTCTGGTGATCATAGAAAAAGAAGTGCAAGATCTATTACACAGACAAAAGCCAGGAAAAGCACCAGGGCCAGACAAGATAACTCCTTCTTGCTTAAAAGTCTGTGCTGACCAATTGGCCCCCATCTTCACCCGAATCTTCAATAGATCACTAGAGATGTGCTATGTTCCTTTCTGCTTCAAACACTCTACGATCATCCCAGTGCCAAAGAAGCCCTCCAATCCAAGGAACTGAATGACTACAGACCAGTTGCTCTAACATCTTGTAGTTATGAAAATCTTGAAAGGATTGTGCTGTCCCACCTGAAAACCATCACAGATCCTCTGTTAGATCCCATGCAGTTTGCATACTGAGCAAATAGATCAACAGATGATGCTGTTAACATGGCTCTGCATTACATCCTACAACACCTTGAATCTCCAAATATCACGCAAGGATCTTCTTTGTAGACTTTAGTTTCAGCATTCAATACCATCATTCCAGACACTCTTCTCAAGTAAATTAAACCAACTAGCGGAACTTGAACACATCTTGTAAGTGGATCATAAGCTTTCTAACAGACAGGAAAACAGCAGGTGAAGTTAGGCAGAATCATCATCCAATACCTGTACATCAGCACAGGGCCCCCCAAGTCTGTATGCTATCTCCACTTCTCTTCTCCCAGCTTATACCAATGACTGCATCCTCAAAAGATCCATCTGTTTAAAATACTGAGTTTTCTGATTGACACAACAGTGACTCGCCTCATTCGAGACAACAATGAATCTGCATTCAGACAGAGAGGTTATATAACTTGGCTCATGGTGTAACCAGAACAATCTGGAACTGAACACACTCAAAACTGTAGAAATGGTGGGATACTTTAGAAGAAATCCTCCCATAAACTACCACCTCTTACAATATAGACAACACAGTATCAACAGTAGAGGACTTTCAAATTCTAGGTTCTACTATATCACATGACCTAAAATGAACACATAACACTCAAAAACATCATCAAAAGCAGAACAAAGAATGTTCTTTCTGCACCAACTCAAGAAACTCAAACTGCCCAAGGAGCTGCTGAATACAGTTCTATGGAGGAATTATTGAATCTGTCATCTGCACCTCTGTAACTGTCTGGTTGGTTCTGCAACCCAACACGACAGACACAGACTTCAGAGGATAATTAGGACTTCGAGAAAAAACAATTACTACCACCTGCCTTCAAATCAAGGACCTGTATACTGCATGAGTCAAAAAGAGGACTGTGAAAATATTTACAGACCCCTCACATCCTGGACACAAACTGTTTCAACTCCTTCCCTCAAAACGACACTATAGAGCACTGCACATCAGAACAACTAGACACAAGAACAGTTTTCCTTGAAAGCCATCACTCTATTTAAACCAAATAATTCCCTTCAACATGTTCAACTATTACAAAGTCTACACTTCTACTGTTAATCTTCTCATCACTCCTTATCACCATCCCTCCCACTTGTGATTGTAGAACTTTAAATCTGTCACTTGTGATCCTTACGATTTATTAATGACTGTTTCCTAGTATGATTTGAGATTGCTGATTGTACCCTATGACTATCATTAAGTGTTGTACATTATGATTCTTGATTCTTAACAAATGTATCTTTTTTTTTATGCATACTGAGAGTATTCACACCGAGACAAATTCCTTGTGTGTCCAATCACACTTGGCCAATAAAGTATTCTATTCTATTATTCTATTCTTCCATCTCTCCTGCCAATGATGTCTCTCTCTCCCTCTCTGAGAATGGGCCCAGTGGCTGGACTTTTAACAGATGCTGGAACTTAAACCATCAGCTGTTACTCATTCTTGCATTTCAAGTTGCTATTAAAATCACAGTGGCTGAGTAGAACAGAGTTAGCTTATTTTCTCTTGACAAACGGATATGGCTAGCCAACAAATGTTGACTGGAAAAAGTAAGAGCTGCTATTTAAGAGATTGTAAGGGCTAAATGGATGCTCTAAAAACTATTCTAGGAGTTTACAGGATGTTTTCCAACCTGGGCACTTCTAAAGCAATATTTTCCTTAATCAATATTTATTATACAGATGTTATGCTCAAAGCTAGGGATGTGTAGGGATCATACACAAAAAAGAGAAT
The DNA here is from genome assembly GCA_004320025.1 of Laticauda laticaudata. Classification (NCBI taxonomy): domain Eukaryota; kingdom Metazoa; phylum Chordata; class Lepidosauria; order Squamata; family Elapidae; genus Laticauda; species Laticauda laticaudata. The sequence goes on from BHFT01001780.1 coordinate 5,166, forward strand.
TACTGAGAGTTTAAGCTATATATTTAATGTGTACATTTTGCATAGGTTGTTTTTAACTCTCTGAAAGATCTATCTGTAACTGTCATTCATTTCCTTACAGGCAGATGCACTACTGACCTTTTTCTAAGATTATGTACAATATTTCCTCAAGTAATTTTTTCCATTGTATGCTTTAACAAATTCCCCTCATTACGCTTTTTATCATTTGTTTGTTCATTTATTTATTAGATTTCAAGACCATTTGATTCCACAGTATCTCTGGGTAGCTTGGATTTCTCCCAGATAGGCTTTTAAATACTTGTAAATACTTTAATGTGAATATCCCTAGTATATGTGATTTTGCACAGAACCACCTACTCTGTGTTTGTTTTGTGTGTGTGTGTGTGTGTGAAATAATCATTGCAATGAAGATTATTTAAAAAAAATGAAGGCTACTAAAAGATTCTGTTGGTTGATCCCATCTGCTCACTAGAGTCCATTTTGGAAGAACAATCCAATTCCATCCCAACTAAATCAGTGCCTAATCAACTAACAAGTATTTCAAGTGCCATTTGCAGCCAGGTACAAGCAAAAAGTCCCTTTTAATGTATATTAGTTTTAGATTGCCTGCAGTTTACCTGGATCAACTTTGCTCTTTTTTCTCTTCAGAGGCAGCTTTGAGATTCAAACCTTTTGCATTAGTTTGCTACAATAAACCTCAGATTTAATAAACCTCAGAAACATCTTTGATGTTTCCTGAACTTCTAGTCTGACCGGGTTGGCATATCTCTTCACAAATCTGCCATGGCCCTCATCCAAGTAGAGTTCATATGCTTTGCAAAGTCTTCTGTAGCCCTCATGCAGGTAGATGTTTTAGCCTTGTCCCTGGGATGTTAGCATGGCATTTTCCCGGCTCTTATATAATTTAATGTATTTGTTTTATATTCTCACATTTAAAAAAAAATAAAATAAGTAATTTAGGAAGCTGCTGAAGCAAACAGCTGGCCTTAGACATAATCTTTTTTTTCTTTTTTAATGGACTCTTTGTATTTATTTTCTTAGAAAAGAAAAATGTCAGGTAGCAGCTGCAACTGAGTGTTTTCAATGTTTTCTCTAGAAATATACACACGTCTCCAGAATAATAGTTAGCTGACACTGTGGACAGTTCTGTGAGATTGTTTTTGTCAAAATTTCCAAAATGATTGAGGATTTACACAAAGGATTACATGACAGTCAAGTGATGTCACACATATCATCAAGTTTCTGGGCTTGTGATTCAAATACAGACATTTGCAACATTAGCGCATTGATATCATAACAGACAAAGATATGAAAACACACAAGCCACTTAACTATCATATTATTTATTTATTTTATCAAATTTATATAGCTACCTATCTTACAACTAGTGATCCTTGGCGGCTTACAACAAAGCTGAAGGACAGTTAATTAATAAATACTAAAACAATATTGTAAACATTATTTTTTAAAAAATAAAAAGATCCCCTTAGCCGTGATTGCTACCTGGTCATTTAGTAGGAGTTGTGAGTCTAGGAGGATCTCTTGATTGTGCATGGTGCTTCTGGGTTGAACCCTACTCAGCACCAAAGATCGCATATTCCTAGAACCAACAGGCCTCAAAATCCAGAGCCTCTCAGTCTTTCCAGGGTTCAATTGAAGCCTATTGTTCCCCATCCAGACCCTCAAAGCCTCCAGGAACCAGGATAAAACATTCAGAACATTACCTAATTCACCAGGGATAGAGATATATAATTGGCTATCCTTAGCATATTGATGAACCTCCCTCCATAGTGACAAATGAGTTCACTCAACACCCTCATGTAGATGTTGGATATGAGTGGAGAGAGCATCGACCCCTGACACACCCTACATAGTAGAGGCCAAGGGCAAGATACCTGTTTCCAATCACCACTGATTGAAAAAGGAGGTGAACCAGCAGAAAACTGTGATGTTCACCACCTTGCCTTTAAGTAAATCAAAAAACATACCAAAGTTGATCAAGTGAACCAAGGACAAACACTCTAATCCCATACTACCCATGCCAGAGATCATCCAAAAGTAGAACCAATTTCAAAAATTGACTGAAAATCATGACCATAAAGCTCAAAAACTCACAGAAAAAATGGACACCTTTTTGAAATTTCTAACAAATCAGAAGATGAGATAAATCACAAGGATTGCCAAAATATGACTTTGCCTGGGCATGCCAAAATGTCTACAACCAGTCCTACTTTGGGTTGGTCATTGACTTATAACCCAGTCCACATCCCAGGATTGTTATTGTGGTTAGAACAGGAGAAAGGAGCCTTGTGTAAGCTGACCTCAAAATAAAGGTGAGATATAAATCTACTGAAAAAAAATAACATATATTGACATCATGGTGGCCTTTACCAGATGCTCTAAACGGCAGATAAATTACAATAGAAGTGAAATCTCCCAATTCCTGTAAAGCCCCTCAAGAGATAAAGAAAGAAGGTTTCTTAGCCTTGGATGTTCACTTTGCTTATTATTCTGCCTGAATACAGTCTTCATCTACAATGTTAGAAATGAGTCTATTTTCTATTCAAAAGGATTCCTCCCTCCCGTTTCCAAACAAAGACCCTGACAAATGCTTTCACTGCAAGAACGCTTCGTGTCGCTATTAATGCTTATGAAAACGATGGAGCATTAGAGCCCAATCATTCCTTGCTCAAACTAGTCAATAAATTATTTAGTTTGCAAAATGTCATTATGTGTGGGGTTTACTTAATTGAATAGAATAATTTATGGTAAAACCTTGAAAAGAGATCAATGCAGATGGCATGTGAAAATGATTGAGTTTCAGCACAGGCAATTTGATTTTTTTTCCTGATCTCTCATTATAATAATATTAAAAGAGAAGCATCAACTTTTGTAAAAATAAATAAATAATAATAATAAAAAAATCAATATTTGATAAGTGCCCAGGCCATGAATTTTAACTAGAATTTTAGGAGCAAGGTAGAAATAGGAATAAATAATTAATGCCTTCCCTAGCCTGAACAAATAAGTGTTTTGTTTGGTAAAAGAAAAAGTCCATTATCCAGAGATATTTAAGGCTTGTCAAAAAAAAAAAAAGAGATGATTTAAGAACAACTATTGGGGAATCTGACCTTTTTCATTTAAAAAAAAGTGTAGTGTGAGACACAAAAAGATATTAGTGCTGTAGCCTCTTTAGATGCTCCACAGAAAACTGAAAATGATCATTTTTTAAAAAAATCATCTTTAATTTTGTAGTGAATTGTATATGTTCTCTTCCACTAAATGGAAGGAAGAGAAATGTTTTCTAATTTTTACACAAGATGGAGCCATGCCAGGCAAAAAAAGAAAGTATGTGTATGCTTGTTGGAAGGGGGGAATAGCCAGGATTAGAAAATTATTAATTTAAGAAGAAGAAAATTGAAAGATAAATCTGCCCATGGATTTCTACCAGTTATATGACATAAATGAAAAAAGAATTAACCTTAGTAAAATGCGATCGAGCAGGACAGATTTGTTACATTATAAATATGTAAATGAGACAGGCCATGGACATAAGGACATTTAAGGCTTTGAAGATGTGTAAATTTCAATTCCCATGTTGGCTCGGGAACTCTGGGAGTTGAAGTCCAGACAACTGCAAGTTGCCAAGGTTGAGAAACACTGCTTTAAACCCTTAAACTACTTGGCTATAGTAGCAACTACAGAAACCCACAGGGATTTGCCCAATCCAAAATGATAAATCTCTTCTTTTCCAGGACATTTATAGGGCAAAATGCAAATTAAATTGAACTGAACTTGATTCAAAGCAGCATGTCCATGTTGTTTTCTTGACAACAATTCAGGAAAATGATTGCTATCACAGTGGTTGCTAGCCTTTTTCGACTCCCGTGCCAAAAATCATATGCCAGCACCCAGAAGGTAATATGCCTTGCCACACACACACCCCCGCACATGCACACACAATTCCTCCCGCTGCCTTACCTACACTGTGTATGCGCATGCCTCCCAGTTGATTTTTGGCCCATTTGAGGCCTTTTTCAGCCTCCCTGAGGATCAAGGGAAGCCCCTGCCGCCTCAGGAGGCAAGAAAAATGGGCCTCACAGACATACCGGAAATGCTGAAACAGGCCATTTTTCAGCCTCCAAAGGCTGCAGAGGCTTACCTCAAGCCTCCGGGAGGGCAAAAAAGGCCTCAAATGGGCTGAAAATCAGCTGGGAGGCATGCACATATACAGTGCAGTAAGTGTGGCTGGGGCTCGCGTGCCGGCACAAATGGCTACGCATGCCACCTGTGGCACACATTCCATAGGTTCGTCATCACAGTGCTATCACCTTCTTTCGGGATATTTCTTTCTTTAATTCTCAATTCTATCATAAAATTATCAAATTTTCCTATGGTCTCCCATCTAGGCATTATCCACTTGCAGATATTCTAATTAAATATTACAGTCATAGTATATCTCCAAGACCATGACTGGTGGAAGTTGTAAGCTAGGAGTTCTTTTTTTGGTTGTTGTTGTTTACATATAATTGTTTTCTATGGAAGAACACTGAAAATGAGACTTTTCGGGTGAATCTTGAAATGGTATTGTTGATTTATATCAGGATTCCACCACTGCATTTTACTTCGCACATAAACTGCAGACTTCTACAATCATCCTCCCCTTTGCTTCTGATGGAGAAAATCCAAAATCCATTCCCAGGAAATGAAAAAACAAAGAACACCATATTTCAAGTGGTCCTAGTGTGCAAGCTATCACTTAGGGCTCAGAGTGAGCAGAAAACTAAATCTTGTGTATCTGGTTAGCTGTAAATTGTCGACGAACTGTTCCTATTCATTATGTATTCTTTGCTTTGATATGGAGAAGGTTGTTTTATAATGGCCAACACTGCTTCACTGCAGCTACTAATATCTTGTATTTTCAGATCCATCCATCTACCATTGGTCAGAATTTGTGCAATGGGGGGAAAAGGAGCAGTATATAAATAAAATGTACATTTTGCTACAATCAGTACATTGAATATAAAGAAAGGGACTCTTTGCGGATTTTACTCTGTAATTGATTACAGGGGACAACACTCCTCTCCATTTCAAAGGCAATTGAGCCAGCATTGTCCAAAGATGCTTCAACAACCACATGGCCAGCATGACATCATAGAATGTTGTTTCCTCCCCACCAAGGAGGTACCTGTTTATCTATTTCCATTTGAATGTTTTTGAATTGCTAGATGGGCAAGAGTAGGCAAAGATGGGAGCTTTCCAGCTGACAATCCCAGCATCTTAAGCCCATGTCACAAAGCACCAATGGATGGAAAGAGGATGTAAAACAGAGAGGAACACTTGCCATCCGTTGGTTAACGCGATGCATCCGTTGCATTCCGCTTCTGTACTCACTGCGTCTGTTTTTCATCCTTCTCTATCCATCCAGCATCCATCTACTACATTTCATTCGCCTCAAAAAGTTTTGAGCTGCACAAAACTTTTTGAGCGGAAAATGTATCCAACGCGTCCCATTAGACATCCGCTACGCATACGGGGAACATCTGTTATACATCCGTCAATCATCCGTTACGCGTTCCGCTTATATCTGCTAGGCATCCGCAGCGCATCCAGCAACTCACAATCCGCTCCAGCGGAAAACGGACACTGGAGGAAGGCGAAACAGACACGATATGGACACGCAGCGTTAGTAGCACGGACGTAGAAAAGGATGAAAGGGGATGCAGCTCGCATACAAACCATATAGAACGGAAAAAACATTGGGATAGGGGACGTATCTCGGATATTTAGGATGTCTGAGGGGCCTAGAGGATGCAAAAGGACACTAGCGGAAAACCTATATTTCGCTATAAAAAGGGGGGAGAAAACACCTGGATCTCACTTTTCCAGTCCAGCAGCCCTGTTGTGCAGACCTCTTCAGCCTGCATCTTGCTCTTGCTCTTCCACAGCATCCAGTCAATCTCCACCATGGATCATCACACACTCTTTGGTAGCCACCATCATTCTACAACAGTGCGAAGCCATCTACAGGCTTTTTCACCTGTTCTACAGGAAGAAAAGGAGGCGTCCAAGAAGTGTCTGGGTCCGAAGATGGATCATGAGAAGAGCCGAGTACGTTGTAACAGTATGTTATAACAAGTGATGTGGAGCTCAGGAACGAAGACCTCGTGCATTCCAGAACTTTCATGAGGATTGCGCCCAGCCATGTTTGACAAAGTTGTGGAGCGGCTGAGACCCAGGTTGACCAAGCAGAGCACCAACTTCCGGCCCAGCCTGGACCTTGGACTCAAGGTGGCACTGGACTCTGCACCAACCTGGCCTCCGGGACACGTACAGGAACATGCAGTACGGCTAGGGTGCCACACAACACCATCAACATTGTGGTCAGAGAAGTGGTGCAGGCCATCATTGAAGAATACCTGGAGGAACTCCTCCAGTGCCCCTCCACTGAAGAAGGCTGGAAGAAAGTTACAGACCAGTGTATCAGAAGTGGAACTTCCCCCACACCGTTGAACCATAGATGGGAAGCACGTGGCCTGCAAAGCTCCAGCCAAGTCAGGGTCCACTTATTTCAAACTACAAGGGCTTCTTCAGCATCATACCTCTTCGCCATGGTCGATGCTGACTACACTATGCTTGCACTGGAGGTTTATCTATCCCACAGCTATACCCATCCCACAGGTATTCCTGCCGATCCCACTGCTATCTTAACCCATCCACCCAGCTATTACCCATCCCACAGGTATCCCTGCCCATCCACAGGTATCCCTGCCATCCACTGCTATCTTACCCATCCCACAAGCATGCAAAGGCTTAAACCATTTCTAAAAGTTTCCACCAAGACTAAAAGAACTGAAGCAAGTATATGAAGCAAAGATAAACTTTATTAATAACAAACTGTAAAAGAAAATGACCCAAGTGTCCCAAGCAAAGATAAATCAACAGGTAGCAACCCAGTCTCTGGCACTCTTCTCAGTCACTCTGAGGCGTGCCCATAGTCTCAGGGTGAAAGGTCCAGGTGCTGTGGGGGTGGCTGCTGCTGGATGCTGGTCTGAGCACCACTGGGGTGCCTGGCCCTGAGAGGACAACAGGGGATGGTGTGTGGAGGAAGCTCTCAGAAAGCTGGCTCAGTCCTGTGATGTTGAGAGCTCCTTCCTCCAGGACATGGGGTGTCAGTCCAAGACTGATGACAGATGTTCTGAGGCTGGGCTTGGCTGTGGGGTGGAGGAAGGAGGAGTGTAGTGGATCTGTCTGGTCTGCAGGTGAGCGAGGTGAGGCGTGGGTGGCATCTGTTGGCGTCGGTGGCATCGGTGGCATACGATGAAACCTATGCCTGGACTGGGAAGGGCTGCCTGTGCTGCTGGACCTCCGGTAGCCGTAGTCTTGGTAGGTGAGGGACTGTGGAAAGCCTTGGAAGGGCTGTGACATCACCTGGGGTGGAGGAGCAGACCTGGACTGGGTCGGAGCAGGTTCATCTGGGCCTGGAGGGTTGTGAAGAAGACCAGTGATCCTGGCCTTGATCACCTGGTACTGTGATTCGGACATGTCCATGAGGGTCTGGTTGACGTAGGTGAGGAAGGGCTTGTGGTTTGAAGATGGTATGTCGGTGTGTACCAGCTGAGAGAGGAGATCTACGCTGCTTTTGATGGTGTCCCTGATCTCCATCAGGAAAGTGTAGCTCTGCCCTCCGGTCTGGGCTCCTGCCTGCTTTCTGTGGAGGTGGAGCTGGGGGTGGATGTGGGTTGGTCTCTGGTGGAAAGTGCCCTCTCCTTGCTCCCGCTGCATTCAGGGGGTCCTCCACGCGCTCCGCCATGTGGAGTGCAGCTGTCGGGGGGGTCTTCCGTCAGGGACGCTCCACAGATACCTGCCTGGACACAGGAGCTGACTCTTGGCCAGAAGAGGACTGGCTCTCTGTGGGCTGCCTGAGAGAGAGGGTTTGTCAGAAAGGGGCTGTTCCTCGGTGGGCAGATCTCACCCTCCAAGAAGCTGCACTTGGCCATTCACGTAGGTCTCCCAGTCCGTCAGCTTGACCGTGGCCTGGCCAGATTGCTTGAGGGTGGCAGCTTCCCCATACCAGGTGTGCATTGCTGCTTCCACCAGCCAAGGAGGACCTCCGAAGGTGTAGCCCAGGCTCTCCGCCTTCTCTGTCCAAGCCAGCCTGCTTCCTTTTGGTGTCTCGATAGAGCCTGTGTCCCTTCCGCCATAGATACTCATTCTCCCGCACCATTCCAGCACCTCATCCTCATGTTCCTTTGATGGAGTATTGCCTCCTCTCCCATTCACGCCTATGCCTCTTCCTCCCTCTTGCAGGGCCATCTGGGCCCTCATTCAGAGGGGCTTCGAGGTTCTAGGGGTTGCTCCACCACACCACCACCACCAGCAGCAGCAACAACAACAGTAGCAGCAAAAGCAGCACAAGCAGGACCAGCAGCAACCAGCAAGCAGGACCAGCAGCAGCATAGTAAGCCACAGCAGCACCAAACAGGACCAGCAGGACCAGCGGAGCACTAGCAGGACCAGCAGGACCAGGAGCACCAGGAGCACCAGCAGGACCAGCAGGAACCAGGAGCAGTGCCAGCTGGGTAAGCACCAGCAGAAGCACCAGCACCAGGAGCAGCACACAGCAGAATAAGCACCAGCAGAAGCACCAGCACCAGGAGCAGCGCCAGCCTGAGTAAGCACCAGCAGAAGCCCCGGCACCAGGAGCAGCGCCAGCAGAAGCCCCAGCACCAGAAGAGCACCCGAGCAGCAGAAGCCCAGCAGTAGCAGAGTCAGGGCCAGGGGGTGAGATGGTGCCCTGTCCTTCTTGCCAGGGCTGGCAGCAGATGGCACAGGCTTCCTCTTCTTCCCCATGGTTGTTGGCTGGCTGGAGCTGTGTCTGGCAGCAGGTCTTTCCTCTGAATGGTGACTCTGCTTGTGAGCTGCTTCCCTTTATATCCGCGGGGCTGACGCAATGAATCCTCCCCGCATGCGCAGTGAACACTTTGCATCGCCTAGGCATCCGCTAGGCTTCCACTCTGCATCCGCTTCATCCGCTAGGCATCCACTCTGCATCCGTTCTTTCCATTGCGCGCGTCCGCTTCGCTGTGCTCCCCGGAAGCCCTACGGATGTCCCATCCGCTTCCATCCGCTTCTATCTGCTAGGCTTCCGTGGAGCATCCGCTTAACATCCTGGCTACATCATCCCCCCGTCCGTTCCTTTTCCGTCCACTCTGCTTATGCAAATTCGGGGCACTTTTGAGAGCAGATAACAATGGATGGAACATTTTCTCATCCTCTGTGTCTTTTTTACATACCTTTTGCATCCGTCGGCCGATGTGACAGGCCCTTTAATCACTGCAATTTTAATGATCTGATTCAAGTCAGCTTACATCAAAACATTACAACTATTTAGATGGAACATATTATTATGAAAATCCACAAATAATAGTACAAACAATAACAATGAATGTAAATTCCACATAAACCAAAATATTATAAAGAACTTTAATTTGAGGAAAAATCTATCTAGGGTGGCAAATTCCTAATCCATTAAAGCAGTCAAATTCATCACAAATTTCAATATTTCTGGTTCTCACCTCAGTTTCCAGAAACATTTAATGTACCAGTTGCAGTTTCCAAATGGTATACAAGGGCAGTCCCATAAAGAGCACAGATGTGACTGTCACTTTCTGAGTCACATTGCTTTGTACAACTTGATGGCATAAAAGAATAATAATTACTATAATTCAGTTTTGCAGTTAGCAGATATCTGACTTTTCTTTCATTGTTATCTTCTTAGTCTCTGCAAGAACTTGCATTCTATGTATCTACATAAAACACAAAGTCCATATTCATGTGGCATTTTTTTCTATGTATCTATTCTGCATTTTATATAGAAAATAAAGCATAGAATTATTCTGAAGAATTGTTCAGTGAGAACCGATACTTTTAACTATAACTACAATTCTTTGACTGTCTAAGCCTTGAACACTATCATTAAAATTGTTGGTATCTCTGAAGCAATGTTCATCTTCTTCTAAATACACAAGCTGAACTAGGAAAATGAGTTTGAATTTGCACTAATGGTATCCCAACAAAGCTATTGTTCACAATAAGGTTTTTTGGACAAATGCATATACACCCACACTTCTTATCTATTTGGGAGATACAGTCAAACATTCACTAAGCATTGGCTCCCAACATTCTGTCCAGGATCAGTTTTGTTATCTAATTAATTATACAAAACCCAGATTATTTTATCTTGCTGCATGAATATTTTAAAGTTGATTAGGAGGTTTTTCTGTTCCATACTTAGATTCCACAGTTGTCAAAGGGAAATATATTTGGTTTTATGAGCTGGAATAAGTCCGCCTTTTTTAGAATATTATGAAAAAAGCCAAATGCTTGAAAAATTATAACTTTCATCTGAGATTGGCATATCTGTCAGATATATTTCAAGCTTTGAACAGGTAGAATGCTTCACGGAAGAAAACCACCATTATTACTCATTATTATGTAATTCAAGAATTTATGGGCATATTCCAGCTATGGATATAGCAAGCTGGTTTTGAAACTTCTCTTCATTTTCTCTACCTGATGAGCTTTCAAGGACAAGATTCTTGAAAAAAAAAATCTCAAGGATGAATTGAGGTAATGCTGAAAGCTGAAAAATCCATTTGAAAACATACGAGTAACACTTTTACCACTTATGTTTAGTCTTAGCTGCAGAATCTCCAAGAACAATTTCAGACTCAGCTTTGATTCAATTGCTAAACCTTACTTCCAACGAATCACTTTAATTTTTTATTGTTCTTAAAATATCTCTTTGTTTACCCTAAAACAAGCAAGCAATATATTGCAAATGTGATTTCTCAATGGTATTGTCATACCTTTCCAAAACTGATTTTTCTACTCTTCTGGATTTAAACACAAAGCACTCCAGCAAATTTGCATTGTTCTCTTTCTTCCTTTCTGCACAGAATTCAAAAGCAAGGACAAGCAAGCAGGCTCCATTTTAATATGGATAACAATAGAAGGAAATGTTGTTGTTTGATGTAAGATGGGAGAGAGGAAAGAAATATGGTTTTCTAACTTTACAAATGCTTTGATTTATTCTGAGATTTCTTTCTCTTTGAAAGTTGAATGTAACAGGAAGGTTGAGTGTGAGATTTGTATGTGGCACATGGTATTTATACTTATCAAAAGGGTATTTGTTAGAATAAGGTTGAGAAATGTTGTTCTAGCTCATCTTTTGGATTGCCAAGTCCTTTGAATAATAGACCTAGAGGCCATCTTATATTCATCTTAGCAAATGCTGCAATTTTGATATTTCCACTTCATTCCACCTCAAGCTTCCTTGAGGTTAAGTAGATTCTGCTGCTGATAGATTTATGCATTTAAATGTGTGATTAGAAACAGAATTAAACTTATTTAGGTTAAAGGGAAAAAATCAACAATTGAACAACCTAATCAAAGCATTTAAAGAACTGTTGGATTGTATATTATAAATCATAACATAATTAGAACTGAATTGATTTTTCCATTAACATGAAATTAAGACTAATTTCCTCATGCTATATTTACTCTAATATTCCCCAGATGCAAATGCAGAATCATAAAACGTTTATAAAAATGATTTTCTAATTGTTTCCTGAGCTGATCTCTTACATCACCAGCTTGGCTCTTTCTTGAAGGTTCCTGAATAATTTGTCTTTCATCCTTACTTTTTGACAGAAGATACAAAAAGAAATTTTGAATTAAAAAAATAGTAAGATGTTAATGAGGAAAAAAAATCCCTTCTGCTTCACTCCCTGGAATTGTTTGTTGACCAGAAATTGGTAATCATAAGTTTATCCATTCAACAATTTATATAACTAATAGATCTTTTGATTCCCATCAGAACTGAATCAGTGGTGGGATTCAATTTTTTCTGCTACCAGTGGGTGTGGCTTGGTGGGTGTGGTGTGGCTTGGTGGGCGTGGCTTGGTGGACATGGCAGTAGAAGGATACTGCAAAATCCCATTCCGTCCCCACCCCAATAACCTGCTTTCCAGCTCTGTTCTCCTGTGCAGGGCAACCAAAGAAGACCCAGCTGATCAGCTGGGACTCAGGAGGCNAGAAGACCCAGCTGATCAGCTGGGACTCAGGAGGCAGAGAATAGATGGAGGCAGGGCCAGTCAGAGGTGGTATTTGCTGGTTCTCTGAATTACTCAAAATTTCCACTACCGGATCTCCAGAACTGGTCAGAACCTGCTGAATACACCTCTGGAACTGATGGTCAGGGTTCCTGAGTAGGCCTGGGTTTTGTTCTATCATTCCTTGATCAGTTGGCTTGTAAGCAGGGGGAACTCGCAATATTTATATCCAACTGGCCTACTTTGCAGAATCCAAAAATTAAGATTTTAAAATGTGTGAATGTATATAAATATCTGAAAGATTTAAGGTATCTATTTGTTCAAAAATAAGTAATCTTCCTTAAAACCTCTGAGGAGAAAAAAGAAATTTTATCTGAAGAGGATGAGGATGGCCTCCAAGGGATACGAGGTTGCAAAGCAGGTTGAGGTTGTGGAGGCATCTGCTACCCTTATCTCATATTCAAAAATATTCAAACATACTGTTCAAATATTCCTACAAGCAGATGGAAATCTGGTTTGAAAAGCTCAGTAAGGTTCAACCGGGCTAGTATTTGAATGGAAATCCACCAGAACATTCCAGGCTTTGGGGCAAGTTGAAAAGTTGGGAAATATTCTGGAAGAAGGCAAAAGTAAAGCACATCCGCACAGTTGTGCAGCAAATTAGAGGGACTTGTCCATGAAGTGGATAGAAACCAAGCTCACTTTGAGAAAGACTTTATCTTTGGATGTCCAGCATCTGTGGAGAGAAAACACAATATCCATAATTCCTCTTCCAGCAATGCATGATTGCCATTGGCCTAAAGCTGGGAAGAGTTATGTAAGATTTTAAAGGACCATAGAATTACCATTCCTATATGCATGGATAAGATTTATGCTATACTTCCCAAATGAGAGTGGAAGAAGGCATTTCTTCGCATTGACATTTATTTTAAAAAAGGAAGAAATAACTCATAATTTTTTTCATCGCTTTCCTTTTTCTTGTTGATTTTTAGATCTAGAAGTTGGTCAGTCTGACTTATCTTCTCCTTGAGCTCAATCTGTTGAGAGTGAGATAGATGGAGGTATTAACTTTGGGACAGCAAGGGTATCTGCAGATGAGGGGTGTCAAATCTGCAAGAAGGAGGATACAGAGTTGCAATCCAACCTCGCCCTTTTATAAATACCTATGACACATCTATAAGAGTGTAGATTATGATTCACAGATCCTGCCATCTTGAAATTTTTTATCTCTTCCTGCAGGCACTGCTGCATGGTAGCTCTCTAAACCAATTGGATGAATCACCATTCCAATAACATTGCTCAGCCATCAGAAAAAGACTTTAGAGCATTTCTTGAAGATTGTCACTTAAAAATCTAGCTGCCACTTCAATAAGGTGGACTTGCCAGTTATTTTTAACCACACACTGATGATTTTAAATGATAGCTTGGGGCACATGTAAATTAAAATGGTTTTAAAATCCATTCCACGTGCAGTTTTATGTATGTATTTTCTTTGTTAGTTTTCTGGGGCTTAATGTAACATACAGAGCAACCTTCCTTCAGTTTTTCTTCGTAACTGTCCTGTTAGGTAGATGGTGATCCATGACAGCCCTGAGTCACTGAATGTAGTGGAATGTAGACTGGATTTCCAGCAAGAAGCAACTCCATTCCAGAGGACCACAAGAAATTGAAATTTAGGTAGTTTGGTTGGGAGAAAGAGAGTCAAGATGGCTTCTAATCAGAAGTTCTAGAGTATATCTTTAATGATGAAAGTAGTTGATTTCATTTTTTGTCAATACATGAAAAATAATAAAGGAAACTTAGAATAAGTTTGTTATTTGAAAGAAAACATGTTAGAAGTAACCATTTTTCTTGGCTTTTGAAGCCTGACATCAATCTTGCCAAACTAGAGCAACTACCTGCAACAGTAATGATATACTCTGAGAATATCTAAGGAAGAACTATCTTGTCCTCTTTCTCCCAACCCAATTAAATTTCACTGTCTCTTGGTCCTCTGGAATGCAAACTACATTCTACTACACTCAGTGAGTTATTGTGGCTGAGGATGGACTTTAACAAGGTTCTCCCCCAGAGGCTGCCCAGTTCTAATCCTTCAATTTAAACATTGCACGTCACTGACTCGCTTTAATTTCTAGGTACCAGATTGCTGTTCAGAGCATAAGCACAGTCAAGTGACATTAGAAGAAGCTCTCATGATGCCTGGGCAAGAGAGTGTTGAGCACCCCATTGGCTGTACCTGCTTCGAAGAAATGTCAGTGAGCAGAGAAAACTTTTACTTTCCCTTCACATTTTGCTTAGTTTTGAACATGGTAAATTTTAAAAATGATTGACTCCAAAATGATTTATAAAAATGACAGCCTCGATTGTCCAAGGACTTTCCTTCCAAAATAAGTTGAAGCTTGTGAAACACATAGAACTGACAGCGAAACTGACAGCTTCCTCCAATGCTCATGAATCTAGAACAGTGTTTCTCAAACTTGACAGCCTGAAGGTATGTTGGACTTCCAGAATTCTTTTATTCCAAATTCCAAATGGGGAATTCTGGGATCTGAAAACTATACATCTTCAAGCTGCCAAGCTTAAAAAATCTCTGATTGGGGCAATGGGGTGTGTGTGAACATTTTTTAAAAAATCAGTCTTTTTCATGGAGAAATTCTACCACTCTCTCCCTCATTTCTCATTTCTCATTCCATGTTACTGTGCACTGCCTTATGCCCTTCCTTTGCCTTTTTCTGATATAAAGTTTCTGAATACTTGGAGCATATGGCTGAGAAAATTGGCCATTGAGACACTACCTCATTCAAGCACAGACACAATCAGATTTCTCAGGCTATAATTTCATTTGCTCCAAAGGCCGCCTTAATCACCAAGGCATGTTTTTAACAAACTAAGACTTTTTCCCTTTTCTTTTGTCAACCTAATATGTTCTTGACCTTGATTCTAATTGGATCTATATGACCAATGACCAGTGCCAAAGACCTGTCACATTTTAAAACTACAAGAAGAAACAAAATAATAGCAAATTTTTGAAACAGTAGAACACCTTGGTAATTGGGAAGGACATGAAAGAAAAACAATGGTCCAATTTTCATAGCTATATTTCATTTTAGATCTAGAGATTGGCTCTAGAAAAGGAGTGTCAAACTTGCAGCCCGCAGGCTAGATGCATCACATGTTGGCACACCCACCCTCATTTTAGTGAAAGGGGGGAAGTCACAATATGACAACATGATGACATGTGTTTGACACCCCTGATCTAGAGAACCAACATGCTAGGAACTAGGAATCTATCCTCAAAAAAACAAATTGTGATCAGTCCACTACATCAATATGATTTTGCCATAGGGACAGGAGTTGAAAGTCCTCATGGATATTTATAAGCTTTTCTCTTCAGTTGTTTTCGGAGACAACTTCCAGAACTCTAAACTGACATAGAAAAAGACATCTGTGAAAGAAAAGGAGTGAGTTTTTGCAATTGGAATATGAAATTGTAGCAGCACAGAATTTCCACACTTGTTTAAGTTGGGGATATGTGCCTTGGGGAAAAAATGTTAATGAAACTTCACAGCTTGGCAAAACCTATTATATTCTTTTTTCTCATTCCCTAATTATCCTTCTGGAGTGTTGCAATACATTGTGTTTAGGTTCTGTTTCTGATTGAAAAACTGCTACTTCAGATGTGAAGCATAGATATTCATATATAGCAGCTGTATATAGCAGCCTTTATATTGCAGCCTTTCATAATACACAAAGACATCCCAATGTTTGTCCACATTCACTATTTTAATGGGTTACTATCATTTGGGTACCATCCCAATATACTTGGAAGGAGCATCTTCACTGAGTATCTCCAGCTCAATTAGAAATAGCATAGTGAACATGGCAAAGAACCACAATAGAATGCAAATAGCTCAGGAGTATGGAAACATACATTTTGTGTTGTGTTCCCAATCTTTGGAATAGCAAGCACGCACACACCCACAAGAGTTTTGGAAAACTCTTAAAACTCAGCTGGGTTTAACATATTAATATTTTGTGGGAGGAAACAATTTGTTTTTTTTGTTTTTAAATCATTTTAGTCTGGGCCCTTTATGTGTTTTAGATTTAATGGTTATGATGAATTGGTTTTTTTTAGTTCTGTATGTTGCCCAGAGTCCATTGGATTTGGGCAGCTATAATTCCTAATCAATAATTGGGCAGCTATAATGCCCACAAATAATTTATCAATAATAATAGTTTTGATAGTGGAAGTGGTAGTATCTGGAGACAGCAAAATTAAAGAGAAAGAACTGGAGAAAACCATAAAATACAGACCTGCAAATAGGAGTAGAATGATTGTGGCAGAAGAAAGCAAAAATAGTACCAATAATGATAGGCACCTTGAGTGCAATCGCAAAACATCTGGAGCACCACTTGAACATGTGCAAAAATAATTATTATAGAGATCTTTTTCTTTCATCTGTTCCTACATGAAAAATCATCTGTCCCTTCTCTAGATTCCCAATTTTATAGAACCTTGTGATATGGCTATGGCTTTTGAATGACAATACATTCATTCATTCATTTTGGAATGTGCTTTCAGGAATATCTTTCTAAGTAAGACTTTTGAAATTTTGCTACATTTCTAAGCAGCTTTAGAGAAGGGATGGAGAAATCTATGATTACCCAATTAGCTAAATTGCAACACACGCACACACACATGCCACACACACACACATACACACCATGTAACCTCTTCCATTGTACTCATAACATTTCTTTGTTTACTTGCCAGCTTCACTGGGTAGACCTGACCAAAAAAAGTGATTCTACAAAACGTTTTAGACTACTTTCTTGCAAGCCTAATTATGTTCTTCCTCCTCCAGTAAATTAGTGAAGTGCCTAAGACACTTCCAAATGTTAACTGAACATTCTGGATTTAAAATGTGTTTCGTTCTTTGTTACCTTGGCAACAAGATAAATAGACCTTTGTGCCCTCCTTATGAACATGCAAGAAGTATCTAGCTATTTTTTAGAAACAGAATTCTAGACAAGACTAATTTTTAATCTGATTAGACCAACAGGGGTAACTCACCACAGAATTTAAAATGGTGTCATATGGTAACTGAATGTCAGCAGACAGAACAGCATTTGAAGACAGAACAACTTCTTTTTTCCCTGCCCTCTTTGTTGTTTCAAATTTGCTCCAGGTTCTCAGATGACCCACTAACAAATGTTATGGGAGCAAGGGAAATGACACAGGTGAGTAGGAGAAGAAGGGAAAATGTCTGTTATGAGAATGTAGGTCCACTTGTGCAAATATTTGAATAACATTGTTATTAGACATTATATAACATTGTTAATAGACATTTCCTACAGAACTTTGTAAAGAGAAAAGTCATTCTTCTGGTTCTTTTAAGGACAAAAACATTGCATATACCACAAGCATTAGCTGAGTTCAAGCCTGGGATTTAAAATGATCCATCTCTGTAAAGTATGTATTTTCTATCTATTCAGTTAGTAGTTAGAAATATTAAGCATCTGGCTACAGAGGCAGCATTCATTTCTCTCAATCATAGCAGAAAATCCAACACGCTGATTACATTTGTAGAATGCAATTTACATTTACATTACATTTACCTTATTTTGCATTTAACAAAGCCAAGTCCTTTAATCTTTTATGTGTTTAAGCAAAAAAAGAAAGATTTTCTAAAGTAGGCAAGAAAGCTTTTTTTAAAAAAAGAACTAATCACATTACTGTAGAAAATTCTCTTTATGGTTGCTCTAATTTGTATGTGTCAAGAAAGTTCTAAGAAAACCTGAGTTTAAATATGCATTACAAATCCAGTAACACAGAAAAGAGGGTCCTAGATAAATACGCCATCGTTTTATGTAATTCTTTGACTGCACTATTAGTTAATCATATACTCTCCACCCGATTTCACATCCTGCCTGCACTTCATATACCGCCCACAGCAATTACCAGGCAGATATTATGGAGAATCTCCTCTGCCTTCCCCCCTTCTGAAACATTATCATTAGAAGATAATTTGGATCTAGATTTTTTTTTAAAGACAGCCTGTTGAAGAAATTATACTTGGAGTATTCTGTGTAGATGGACTTTTGTTTGCTTGCTTTATTAAAAAGTATTGTAAAAACATGCTAATGTCAGAATACTTCTGATATTTTCAGTAATACTAAATGCAAATGAGGAGTGAACCATTTTCCCTGCTCATTTATTAGAGTCCTTTTTTGACATGAAAGGCTGAAGATTTACCAAGACTCAGCTCATTAGCTACACTCATCAAACACAGATTCCTTTCACAGTGTGTGACACATCTAGAGATTTAAGAGCACAACCTGCAATTGCTTTTCCCTCAAAAGGGGCATATCTTAAATATCAGAGAGCAAAAATAGATGTTATCCTAATCTTGCCTGATCAGGCATTATGATTGGCCAACTATTCACTAAAGCGCTGCAGATTCTGTTTTCAGTGAAAATGTATTTCAAACTTAAAAACAAGGAAAGAAGCTTAAAGATGTAGCAAAAGTATGGACGATCATGTGCCTTCAAGGTTTTCCAGAATTCAGTTCCCACCGACACCCAGTCAGTGTGGCTAATGGCAAGGATGGTGGGGTCTTCTGAAATCTTCTGGAATTTGGAAGCTTGAGGAGTGTACATGTGCCTATCAGGCAAATTGAATAGATAAGTAGGACAGTGGTTAATTCAGGAAACAGAAACAAACCAAATGTATGGGGGAGGTGTGGCAAACTGAAGACCACGCTCAATGAAAGCAAAGCCATGACCATGGCAAAGAACAAGAAACCAATGAGTAGACCAGTTCTTTGAAAATTCTCCAGATGTCAGATCCTCATGAAGAGACCACAAGTTTTCTAAAGGTCTGAGCACAGAGAAACAATGGGGTTTAGCCATCCTGCTCACAACCAATGGTGAGAATAATCAACCAATGGAACCACTTGCTCTCGGAAGTTGTGGGAGCACCATCACTTGAGACCTTGAAGAAGAAATTGGACTGCCATTTGTCAGAAATGGTGTAGGATCTCCTGCTTGGGAGTGGGGTTGGGCTAAATGACCTAGAAGGCCCCTTCCAACTCTGATTATTTGTAATCTGTAAACCACTGCAAAGGCTTTTAAATGACGTTAAGTTCACAACTTCACTCACTTTTGGAAATTGGTCATTAATTAAAATGAGATGCTAGAGAAGATTAAAGGTTTTAGGGAGATGAAAATGTTATAGAGAGTTATAATTATAAAAAGAAGATTTTTTAAGAATAGAACTAGAAAATAGGAGTCCCAATATGAATGTTTGTAATAATATCTATCTATGGATAGACTAAAAGATGTTATTAAAGAAATGAAAGATGTAGAACAAATTTTATCTGATGGGAGAAATGGCATTAAAAGTAGTGTCCTACTTTTAGGACCCACCCCTGTCCTAGAGAAATGAAATATTTTAGGATATATTAAAAAGGCAGAATATTTTCCCTAAAAAAGAAGTAAAAACTCAGAAAGGCAGAAACTCAGCCCCCCACCATGGCTAATGGGCCTGGGCCAGTCTATTCTACATAACAAAGATCTACCTCCTTCAGAGAGGCTCATAATAGGAACCCCAAAGTCCTTTCATTATATCATCATCCAGCAAGGCTCAACCAAGCCTGGGACTCAAGACAGCCTACAGAGTTGCTCCTGCATGCCCTCATGGGAATCTGACAACCAATCAGAATACAAGCTCAAATTCAAATCCCAACAGAGGGCATAAAACCCAGCATCACTTCCCTTTTTCACTCAGGAGCTCCAAGGCACATGATGCTGTCCACCATTAAGCCATCTTTCCAAAAAGCCTCCATGTTTCCAGTGTCTTTTTCCCCACTTGGAACTGAACTCAGAAGGATATTTCTTTCAACAGTAGATTTACAACCAATAAGACAAGAGACTAACCAGAAAAGAATGTTTCACTAGACCTCCAGTAAGTTTTTAAAATTAAATTTTAAAATTTAAAAGCGAATTATAAACAACCAATGAAGAAAATGGATACTTTTGTTCTACTGGAATTACAAAGGAGGCTTATTAAACCCTTGAAAAACTCTGCAATGGGAGAAAAATGAAATGAAATCAAATCCTATGGCAACATTTGAATGAACTAGAAATAGGGGTCCACAACTCTCAGTCCTTGTACCCACACTAGTCTGTGGCATGCCAGCATCCAGGCCACACGAACAAGCAAAGCCCCATCTATGGGATGTGGCAGCAGATAAAACCACACCCCCTCTGGTCCGTGGAAAAACCTTTCTCCATGGAACCAATCCCTGGTACCCAAAAGGCATTCAGGGGGGCACTGAACTAGAGATCAAAACTGTTAGAAATAAAACAAAATAATACTTTTAATGGACATTCTGCACCAGGATTGAGAAGATGATGTTTAATGGATTTGTTTATTGATAAGAGATTGGATATGATATATATATATATATATATATATATGTTTTCTGAGGTTTTCGCGAGTATTTGTATCTTTGGTTATTCGGTTTTCTCCGCGTAGAATTGGAAGTATCTAGGCAACGTTTCGATGAAGTCTCATTCATCATCTTCAGGCTTGCTTCTTCAGCTCCTGTGCTCTCAGAGTAATGTGAGCTTGCAGCTGCTTCTTCCTTTTACCTGCTAGTGGGGGTGTGACTTCATTGGGTGGGGTTTTTGGCTGTGTTCATTGGTAGGGGGGGTTGGCTGTGTTCTGATTGGCTGGGGGTGTGTTCTGCTTAGGTGGGGGCCTGGCTGTGCTCAGGTTAGTCTTAGTTGCTGGGGGATTTGAGCTGGTGGAGGCTGTGATCTTGTTGTTTGGCTTCGTGTTCGTTGGTCGTGGCCACATCTTCATGGTGGGTGTCAGTTTGCTTCTTGTATGGGGTCAGAGGGGTTGAAGTGGGTAGTGGTGCAGCTGCAGTATGGCTTCTGGTTCGTGGTCGTGTCTCCTCTTCTGTGTGGGTGTGAATCTTTTTTCTGCTTGGAAGTGTGGTGGTAGCATCTTGTGTGCACTTGTGGGTGTGGGTCGGGTGTCATTCTTCATGTTAGGTACTCGTTTATTAATGAGGGCAGGTTTCCAAATGGTTGGTAGCACGGGAGGTATCCATCTCGTTTATTCATGCTGTGTGGGTGTTTTTCTATCTCTATGGCTCTCTCTGATTATTCTGTTGTTGAAGTGTTCAGTTTTGGCGATGGTTCTGGTATTTTTAAAGTCAATTTCATGTCCTGTGGCTTTGAGGTGTTGGACCAGGGAAGAGGTCAGTTCTTCTTTTTTGATTGAGTTCTTGTGTTCTTCAATGCGTGCACTAATTCTTCTGTAGTTTGTCCTATGTATGTGGTGGGCAAGGCAGTGCAAGGATTTCGTATACTCCTTGGTTTTCTAACTCGATTTTGTCTTTAGGGTTTCTTAGGATGGTAGGATATTTTTCTGTTGTGGCAGAATGCTGTTTGAATGTTGTGTTTTTGGAGGATCTGGCTGATGTTTGTCTGTAGTGTCTTTTATATATGGGAGGAGGGCTTTGCCATTCTCTTTGTTTCTCTGTCTTGCTTTGGTTGGGGTTTCTTTTTTGGATTAGGTGGTTAATCTTCTTTTTTGGGAATCCATTGGCTGTAAGTCATTAGTGAGAGTGTGTAGTTTCGTTTTTAAGTGTTGTTTCATCGGCTAAGCATTTTGTTCTGGAGATGAGTGTCTTGGCTATGGAATTGATCTGTGCTGGGTGGTGGTATGAGAGTGCATGTAGATAGAAGACTAACCTGACCAACCAAAGACTAACCTGAGCACAGCCAGGCCCCCACCTAAGCAGAACACACCCCCCAGCCAATCAGAACACAGCCAACCCCCCTACAATCAGAACACAGCCAAACCCCACCGCAATCAAGTCACACCGCCCACTAGCAGTTAAAAGGAAGAAGCAGTGCAAGCTCAACTTACTCTGAGAAGCAACAGAGCTGAAGAAACAAGCCTGAGATAATGACAATGAGACTTCATCGAAACGTTGCCTAGAATTCCAAATTCTACGCGGGAGAAAACCCGAATAACCAAAGATCCATATATATATATATATAATATATATATATATATATATATATATATATATATATATATATATATATTTGTTTTTTTAAAGCTTTCGCGGGTACTTACATGTGTGCTGTTTAGCTTACTTCGGGTAATTATCCCACGTCATTGTAGTTCTGTTAAAGTTGTAGCAACGTTTCAGCAGAATCTCATCTGCCCATCATCAGGCTTCTGTATGGATGTGTGTCTCAACAGTTCCTGGTTTCAAATTTTGAGGCTGGTCCATTCTGATTGGCTGGGAGCCTGGTCTGGTGTTTATTGGACTTGGAGTTTGATTGATTGGTGTTTCTGGTTTCTTCTGTCTGTTTTGTGGCTTTGATTGGCTGCAACACTCTGTTCTTGTGTTGGAGGCTTTCAGTGCAGCTTGGCTCCGTGTGAAAGGACGCCTGCTCTTCATTAGCAAGCTGCTATTCATTAGCAAGCTGGGTTTCACCTGGGTGCCTGGTGGGGGGGTGTTTGAGTTGGAGCTATCAGAGGGATTCTGTTTGTGCCCAGGTGTTTGTGGCTTGTGGTGTGGAGATCTTTCTATTGAGAGTGCAGGCTTCCAAATGATTGACAGTCTGGTGGAATCATCTCTTCTATTCATGGCTGTCAGGTCCTTTTTTCAATCTCTATGGCTTCTCTTATGATTCTGTGGCTGGGTTTTCTATAGTGGCTAGGGTTTTAGTGCCATGAAGTTGATGTTGTGACCTGTGGTTTTCATGTGTTGGACTAGTGAGGAGGTGTGTTCCAGCTTTTTTACTGCATTTTTGGTGTCATTCTAGGCGGGTACTTATTCTTCTATTGGTCTGTCCAATGTATGTGCCCGGGCATGATGTAAGGGAATTTCATATATGCCTTGGTTTTCCAGGTCAATTTTGTCTTTGGGGTTTCTCAGTATGGCTGCTATTTTTTTGTCTGTTTTGAAGGCAGTCCTTGAATGTGATGCCTGTTGTAGTGTCTTACTGATTTTATCTGTAGTAACCTCTATGTAGGGCAAGACAGCTGTTCCATAAAGGTCTGTTGGTCTTCTAGGTCTCTGTTATGTCTTGGTGTATTTTTGTGGATCAGGTTGGTGATTTTGTTTTTTTTGGAAGCCATTGGCTGTCAATATTCAGTCAGGGTGCATAGTTCAGTTCTTTAATATGTGTCTTATCTGCCAGGCGTTTGGTTCTGGTAATAGTGTTTTCGCCACGGAATTTATCTCTGCTGGGTGGTGGTGGGATTGGGCATTGAGGTAGTGGTTGGTGTGTGTTTTCTTCTGGTATATGGTGTGTCACCAGTGTGCCATCTGTTCTTTTGTAGAATTAGTGACATCTAGAATGGTAGTTGTTTGTTTATTTCTGTTTTCATGGTGAACTTGATTTTGGGGTGTGTGTTATTATACCATATATATATATATATATATATATCATATATTTGTTTTTTTAAGCTTTCGTGGGTACTTACATGTGTGCTGTTTACCTTCCTTCGGGTATTATCCCACGTCATTGTAGTTCTGTTAAAGTTGTAGCAATACAATAAAGTTGGCGATAGTTCTGGTATTTTTAAAGTAATTTCATGTCCTGTGGCTTTGAGGTGTTGGGACCGGGGAAGAGGTCAGTTCTTCTTTTTTGATTGAGTTCTTGTGTTCTTCAATGCGTGCACTAATTCTTCTATAGTTTGTCCTATGTATGTGGTGGGGCAGGCAGTGCAAGGGAATTTCGTATACTCCTTGGTTTTCTAACTCGATTTTGTCTTTAGGGTTTCTTAGGATGGTGGATATTTTTCTGTTGTGGCAGAATGCTGCTTTTAATGTTGTGTTTTTGGAGGATCTTGCTGATTTTGTCTATAGTGCTTTTATATATGGGAGGAGGGCTTTGCCATTCTCTTGTTCTCTGTCTGGCTTTTGGTTGGGGTTTCCTTTTTGGATTATGGTGGTTAATCTTTTTGGGAATCCATTGGCTGTAAGATACAATATATATAAACAATATATATAAATATATACAATATATATTTATATATACAATATATATTCAATAATATATACAATATATTATTGTATATATATATATATACAATATATATACAAATATATATATCGCCAAAACCGAACACTTCAAGCAACAGAATAATCAGAGAAGCCATGAGAGATAGATAAAACGCCCACACAGGCATGAATAAAACGAGATGATACACTCCCTGCCTGCCAACCCATTTGGAAACCTGCCTCATAATAAACGAGTACCTAACATGAAAGAATGACACAGACCCACACCCACAAGTGCCAACACAAGATGCTACACCACGCCACACTTTCCATGCAGAAAAAAGACTCACCCACACGAAGACACTGTACTCTTTAGGTCATGGCGCTTCTCATAGAAGGGCTTACCGATTGGCGATTGCAGCCACGAAGTTACTTACCGCAATCAGGCCATACATGCAGAGCTGCACCACTTACCCGCTTCAAACCCCTTCTGACCCTACAAGAAGCAAACTGAACACCAACCATGAGATGTGGCACGACACGAACACCGAAGCCAAACACCAAGACACAGGCTCACCCAGGCTCAAATCCCGCCAGCAACCCTAAGACTACCCTGAAGCACAACCAAGCCCCCACCCTAAGCAGAACACACCCGCACGCCAATCAAGACAGCAGTCAAGCCCCTACCCAATCCAGTCACAGCCGCACTAGCAGTTAAATAGGAAGAAGCAGCTGCAAGTCACGATTACTCTGAGAACGCACAGAGGCTGAGAAGCAAGCTGAAGATGATGAATGAGACTTCATCGAAACGTTGCCTAGATACTTCCAATTCTACGCGGGAGAAACGCCGATAAACGCAAAGATCCATATATACAAATAATATATATATATATATATATATATTTGTTTTTTTAAGCTCTCGCGGCGGTACTTATCATTTGTGCTGTTGTAGCTTCCTTCGGGTATTATCCCCAAACGTCATTTGTAGTTCTGTTAAAGTTGTAGCTGCATTGTAGTTCTGTTAATCAGTTGTAGCAACGTTCAGGCAGAATCCTCAATCTGCCATCATCAGGCTTCTGAATTGAAGTTCCATTCGAGGCCTGATGATGGCAGATGAGATTCTGCTGAAACGTTGCTACAACTTTAACAGAACTACAATGAGCTACACTTTAAACAGAACTACAATGACGTGGTGATAATACCCGTAAGAATGAAAAGCTAAACAGCACAAATATAATATATAATATATATATATATCATATATATATTAAATATACTATGTGTGTGTGTGTGTGTGGTGTGTGTGTGTGTGTGTGTGTGTGGTATGTATTGTATGTATGTTTGTTTGTTTGTATATATCATGATATACATACATACATACATACATACATACATATATATATATAGTATTATATATATATATATATATATATATATTATATATTTTGTAAGAATATTTGTAAGAGGGGTGGAGAGTATTTAAATTTATTCTTGCTATTGTGATGGTTGGAAGTCACTAATTTTTATATTTCTTTTTTCTTGATTATATTTTTACTTTTCTTTTTCTTCCTTCTCTTTTTTCTTTTGTACTTTCTACTCCATTCCATTCTTTTTTCTTTAAGTTTAGTTTGTATTAGATTTTAATATTATAGTGAAAATGTGTGTGCGCGCGTGTGCATACAGTATATGCATTTTGACTATGATAGTACATTATATGCACTGTAAATGAATATTATAACATATATATGTTTATACATACAATATGAGTGTGTGTTTGTGTATATACACATACATACAAACAGTCAGAGAGGGAATAGCTTAGTTTTAAATAAGGCACTGCAGTCACTTCCTGGAACATGGAAATGTTTGTGTGATCAACAAAGCACTACTGTGTTTCCACAGCATCATTAGGCTTCTGCAGCTATTTAATTTCAAACTCAGCTCTGTAGGTTAATGCTGGAGCTGCAAAGTGAAGTGTTTCCCATTGGTGAGAATTCTCGCCTTATCCCATCTCCTGGCTCCTAATTCCATTCATCCTAATAAAATCAAGATGTCATGGCATCTCAACATTATTTCAGATTGCTTTTCAAACTTCATGGTTCTTCCTCCCTGCTGAAGGAAAGGCACCAGGGTGGCTCGCCAGCACTTTATCATGCTTCTTAAACTTGTTAGTTGTTTTCCTCCTTCATGAAAAGGGAAACACAGAAAAGCAACCATAGGAATTGTAGGGGGATGAGCAACTGGGTAGAAGCCTGCTTTTATGCTTCTTCCTTGATCAGTTGAATGTAAAGGTGGCTTGTAGTACTGAGCATTGCATAGAGAACCATATAACAGGGTGCAAGGTTGTGCTAAAAATGCCTCTGAAAGTTTGGAGAGGAGCAAAACCTGTTGACCTTGTGGAAGTGTCCTTTGTCAGTTTAAAGAGTCCTTTAAAATTAAATACATGGACTGCTTCTGTCATTCTGCAATTCACTAAGCTGAATTGCAAGATCATCAGATGATCCCAGTACTTGTGAGATCCAAGAGATCTCTATCCTTCAGATTTGAAATCTTTATTGTGAGAATACAACATGTGTACAATGAAATTGGCAGAGCTTCCCTTCATGCACCCCCCACCCCACAACACAATACAACTTTCAGCCTGCCAGAGTGCTGTGAAGATCTGGCTTTTCCTTCCAGCACTGGGCTAGTAAGTCTGTTTAATCTGGTGACTGGGCTGGGGCACTTCCATTTTTATCTGTCTTTCTATGTCTTGTTGTGTGCCTCCAAGAATCATTATAAGAAAGGCAGCCATGTAAGTCTTGTAAATAAATAGCTAGTGTCCTTATTCAGCCTCTGGCGCCATATGACAATTAGAGACATGGATTGCTTTTGTTATTTGATTCCCACAAAGCTGAACTGCAAGATGATCCTCTGATCCCAATATACAACACTAAAACACAATAGAAAGCCAGATAACAGCTTCTGCTTTGGGCAGAAATGAAGAGGTTGTGTCTAGTCACCAATGTTTTCAGACACAATCTCTGGCCCAGCACGATGCTAAACATGTTGCATACTGATGCTCTCCAGTGGATGCTCTGCCGCATCCTAATTCAAAACTGACTAAGAAAAACAAAAGCTGTTAACTGGTCATTTCATATGAATCAACCATAAGTGTCATGATGCACATGTCATCACCTATTTGATTTGAAAAGTTTCATTATACACCAGATGCCATTTGAAAGCATTGGATTACAAAATACATGACAAGGATGGTTTCAGAACAGCAGGAATTCTGGGACAACATATTGCATTTTTTCTCTCTAATATCGTCATAAGGATAAAAAAGAATGCAAAGGCATCTTGCCTCTTTTCAAGAGCATGACTTTCTAATTTTAGTCACACCGCTCTAAGAGTCCTTATTTATTAGGTAATATTGCGACTTCAAAAATCAAGTTCTAGCAAATAATCACAATGTACTGAGGGATATTTAATTATATGTACATCCTAAATTTTTTATCAAGGGGATTACAGAAAAATTTACATTTTCAGGAACGACTGACCAAACCTCCACAATCAGCTTCTGAGAGATTGATTCCATCCAAATGAACAGGAAGGAATAGAAGAACAGTTTGGGGCACAATGAATTTTGCTGTAACTACTTCATTTCTGTTGCACCATACGTTTCTGAAGTTGCTTCTTGGAGATAACATTTAAATTGGTCCCTGGTTATGATCTGTCTTTTATCCAGGCTTCTTACTGCTCTCATCTCCAATCTTGCCACTCATCTCATTGCTTTGTAATTGTGATTAGCTTGAGGTGCCTGCCTATCATCCAGGACAGTCATTCATTTAAAAAAAAAAAAATTGTTTTAGATCTGTCTTGAATAAGGGGTCCTTGGTGCTCTCTGAGCTTGCTTGTTTTCTTGCAGACATTTCGTTACCCTAACCAGGTAACATCCTCAGTGTTAGTAAGGAGTGCTGTTTGCTGTCAGTTAACATCTGGTGACTTGCTTGTCTGTGTGGGTGTGGGCGGTCTTAGAGATTCTTTTAGTTTGGTTCTTTACTGATGATTCTTAGACAGTTTTTTGATTGGGGTATTGCGTACTTGATTGTTGGTCTGAGGTTAACCTGGAGTTTCATCTGTGTTGATCTAGGTGCCTGTTACTGGTGGAGAGGTGCTGAAGTCTTTTTGTCCTTTTTGGGCTGCTTGATTGTCTCTTTTGCATAGTCTATAGATGTTGTTTATGTCTATGTGTCTATTGATGGCTGATTTGTCAGAGTGCCAGGTTTCTAGAAATCCCCTTCTGGACTTGACGTGGTCTAGGACTGTCACATTTTCCCAATTGAAACTATGGATAAATCTGTCTATATGTTGCAATTTCCATCATGTCTTCTAACTGCCAGTTGATGTTTCATGGATGCCTTCTGCCAATCTTCTGCCTATTTGTCCTACATAGTGGTTGTTGCAGATCTTACATTGTATGTTGTATGCTGTTTTTTCTTCTGCGGTTGTTGAGTCTTCTGGCTTTGCTTAGGATGGTTTTGAAGGGCTTTAGTTGGCTTATGTGCTATGCTGATTCCATGTTGGTTGTCTGTTGGTGATTTTTGAGATATTTTTGATGAGTGGCATGATGTATGTAATTTTTTTAGGGTTTGTGTTGGTTGTGCTATGTTGGGTTGAGTGGTTAGAGGACTTTTTGATAAAGTTCCTGGGTATCCACTTTGTTGGAATGTATTGTATAGATGTTCCATTTCCTTTTTTTTTTTTGCTGTTTCTTGGTTTCTGTAGTGTATTTGGGCTCATTTAAATAAAGTCCTTACATAGCTGCTCTTGTGCAAGCTTGGGTTGTTGCTTTAAAGTAGTGGAGCACCTGGTTAGTATGGGTGGCTTTTCTGTAGACTTCCATTTCTAGTTTGTAATTGTGGTCTCTGCTAATCAGGATGTCCAGGAAGAGTAGCAAGTTGTTTTCTTCTTCTCTAGTAAATTGGATTCCTTTAAAAATGTTATTGATGGTTCTGTGGGTGTTCTCTAACTGGTCCTTTTTTATTATGGTGAAGGTATCATCTACATATCTGATCGATATTTTCAGTTGTATTTGTGGAAGTGTTGTGGGTCCTAGATGAGGTTCATGATGTCCTGCCTTAGAATGAATCCATATTCTGTATTTTCAGACCATAATGCATCTCTAAAGAATTGTTTTAATAAGATACTAAAAGCTCCATCCTAAAAAAGGTGTAGTCAACCTAGACTTCAGCATTATCTACATAAAATTTTAATTTTGTATTGTACCATGCACTAGCATGGTAGAATATCTAATCCTTTGTTTGTAGCAGTAGTTCTAAGCTGCTTGCTGGTAGCAGACCAACAATGGAATAGAAAGGAGCAGTATTGCTGTCTTTTTTTTAAAAAAAATTCCCTTTATTTATGCACTGTGGAAGCAAATAAATACAATTCTCAAGCTGCTTTAAATTTGACTAGCGTTTAGAGCAGGAGGAGGGCCAGGATGATTACACTCCAATAGATTCTCTATCCCAGCTGGCCTTTCTCTTGCCAAATCTCCGTTAACAAGTTTTCTAGATAAGAGATTCCCAACTTCCAAAGGACTCATGTTAAAGAGATTAATCCTCTCACTCTTCTGCTAGTTCTGATTAAGAACCTATCCCTCTGCTCTCAGGAATTTGGATTAATTACCAGACAGTTAGCTGAGCTTTTGGGATTCATTTACCTCCTGAGAAAGCATTTTGCTAACAATTATGCTGCATTTTAGCAACTTTCCAGAAGAGGCCCAGACACTGGAAAACATAAATATTTCAGCCAACAGGCATCTTTTATTCAATAAGCTTTAATCTCTAAATGAACATTGAACTACAACACGGAAATATAAATAGGCAAAAATCAGTTAGCAACATACAAGAAGTTATAATCAATTTTATCATGCCCATAGAAAGGATAATGCAGATCGCCTTTGGTATTATTTAAATATATTAAAGAATATGCCTGCCTAATGTCTTATGAATAATCATAGAGGTTATAATCACCTCTTCCCTATTTTTCTTCTAAAAGAAAAAAAAATCAAGGCTGCTCAGAGCCTAATTTGCAATCTCATAGGAGCCACGTTGATCAACCTTGACGGACATTGGTTTTTAGAACAACAAATTTGCTAAGCTTTTTTGTTTTTACAGATTAGTTTAGGAAACAATATTTTGTGACATTAGTTTGACTTAGAACATCGTCCTTCATCCATAATTTTTTATTATTTAAAATTCCTACTAATTGGGAATATCTAGCCTTATCTATATCTATATCTATATCTATATATCTATAACTATCTATCTATTGAACTAAAAATACTTTAGTCTTTTTAGTTGCCAGCAGAAAGGGATTGGCGCATTCCTTAAATTCTTGAGATAATTGCTAGGCAGCCGAAGCTGTTGGTGTGCAAGATTATTATTGAGCATGATTGATGACTCTTGGATATGGATGTGTCCCATTGGAGAATATACATCCAGGGGGTGGGGGGAAGACCAGGATCAAAGGTGAAATGAATGAAGTGTCTTAAAGTCAGCTGCACCCAGGTAATGCCAACATGGTCACTCCTAATCATTTTTTTTTACTCTGAGAGATGCAGCTAGAGATTTATGATTTGAATGGGGACATATTGTCAGAGCCTTGACATATATATTCCAAGAATGGAAGTCCACAAACTGCATGCAGCCCCAAATCACCCTTTTTATAATCAATACCATCTTCAGAAATTATACATTTTGAATTAAATCTCTGAGAAACAGAAGTGCAACTCCCCATCAGTTTACATGAAGAGAAGCTGTGAGTCCAGGAGGATGCCGACCCCCCCAAAAATTATACAGACTGTTCTGGCATTATTTTTGTATGTATACGTTATAAATTTGGAGGTTGGTTTTTCTATTCTATATTGGGTAAGGTTTATGATATTTCACTGTAAATGTCTGTTATTGTTTTTATAAATTGCCAAATGTAGGGATTTAATAAAGGACTTCTCAATGTCTCTCTATAGTCTACCCAAATTGAAAGCCATCTAGCCTAATTTTTTGGAAAATTGTAGTTATCACAGATTAAATGTGAAATTTGTTCATGTGATTCAATTGGATAGAAAGGTTATCAAGCATTATTGGGAATTAGAACTCACTTTGATACAACACAGCAGAAATATCTAACTCTCCAGTGAAATCATGGCCCTGAAAGATGAAACGCCTATATTTTTAAAGAATAATTCCAGGGGTGGGATTCTACCAGTTCACACCTATTCGCTAGAACCAGTTGTTAACATTCATTTCTCATTCAGAGAACCGGTTATAAGAAGAAATTACTGGCCTAATTCTGTAAGGAAGGCAGGAAGGAAACATTCTGGTGTTGCTTACAGAAACTGCCTCTCCATTAACCCTTATTACATTCTTGGCAGGACTAGACTTCCTGTGTCAGGANGCTGGTACTTTGCTTGTGTGGAGTGTCCATTCAAAGTTACAATGGCACTGAAAAAAGTGACTTATGACCGTTTTTCACACTTACGACTATTGCAGCATTCCCATAGTCTGAGAGGCCAAGCAAGGAGATGGCGTGCCTCGATGTGAGTGATATTGAATTGGCCACACCCAGCCAATAACATAACCACCAAGCCACGCCCACCAACTAAGTCATGCCCACAGAACTGGTTGTTAAAAAATTTGAATCCCACCCCTGAATAATTCCATCTCTTTCCAAAACAAGAAAGACAGAAAAATATAGTCAAGTGGTGGAGACTAGGGATTAACTTCCTCCCTCACCAGAAAAGCAAGAAAGACAACAATGGTATTTCTGACATATTTATGTTCATCAACAAAATGTCTCAAAGATGTAAATGCTTTATCAGAACAGAAAACACCACAATGTAATGGTGTGTTTTAGATATTTGACTAGGATAAACATAGATTCAAATCCATACTTTGGAAATTAAGCCAATTGTTATGCATAAAATTAATCTGCTTCACAAAGTTGCTGTTGTTGACCACTATTATTTAAAAGAGATCCCCTTTGATGGAGGAAAAGAGGGAGCAGGATATATCCCTATTTATCTTTACATCTCAAGAAAATTGAAGTCATCAACGCTCCTATGGCAAATGCTGGTAAGCAGCCAAAGAAAGGAAGGTAAACTAGTGATGAAGTAAACCAGGAGTGTCAAACTTGTGGCGTCACGGCGATGTCACGTGATGTATCAGGACTTTTTTCCCCTTCTTCGCTAAACCAAGTGGGGGCAGGGCCAGCACATGAAAAATGTGGCCCATGGGCCAAAAATTTGACACCCCTGAAGAAATGAGAAATTAAGAAATTAAGAAACTCAGCAAGAAAAGAACATTTTAATTTAGTTGCTACTTTAAAATCCAGGTTGCTACTTTAAAAAATATCATAATCCTTTATTTTTCAGGTCAAGAAGATCCTAAAATAAATTTGGAGAAACTGGTTAGAGTGCCCCTTGTGTAAAATAGATGAGTGTGCTTTGCTTTCTGTAATGTTTCCTTTAAAAATTAATTATGTGAGTTCTGCATGCAATTTATTTTATTTGCCTTCCACCCCACCTCCCAGGTTCTGCAAATTTGCATTGAATGACAGGTGCTTTTTATATGAAAATAAATGGGTGGAATAATATAGCTCCTTTCAAGCTACATTGTAGTAAAGTAAGAAAGGAGTTTCCTTCTAGAGACCAAACCAAAGCTCCCTTGACATCTATACAATCACTGGGGGGGAGGGAGGGGAGAGTGGTAATGTATTATTATAGACTGGGAAATATAAAACAAACCAGAAAATCTATAGAGAGTTAAGTAGAAAGGGAATAATCAGTTCAGAACAGAGTTAAAATGCTCCTAAGTAAGCTTTAATCTTCAAAAAAAAAAGAAAAGGCGAGAATGCTAATAACAACCTGGTCTTTACATTCAGACTGCCAGAATGACCCAGGGCTGACAAGAGTATCAAAACCTCAGAGATCTTCCACACTTCTAATGCATCTATTGAAACGAACAAAGCAGTTTCAGTATGAAGTTACTCAAAGCAGTTTCAGTATGTAGTATGAAGAAAGCCAGACTGAAATGAACTGAAATTTAACACTTCACTCATTACTGAGTTAGGCTCAGTGACCTAAATAGCCCCATTCAGCTATAGGATTCTATGATGCAAGAGCATCTGGAAAGACTGACCATCACCGAGGCTCAATGACTTGCTCCCAGTTAGTTGTAATACAGTATATTTCAACCTCTTCCAACCCTCTCAAGATTTTCTCTGAAAACTTCAAGGGTCCCTTGTTCTTCTTTCTTTGCACATACTGCTTATTGTCTCCCTTCTTTCAAATTATATTAAACGTAGGAGTGTCAAAAACAATACCGACCAATATTATCAGTTTACATGTGCTGTCTTCAGTTTAACAACCTCTAATGCAGAAATTCTGTAAATTATCTTAATATGTTATATATTTACATACTTAGTTGTTATATTTGCATCACATCATTTTATCAGCACAACAAAAAACAGGTTCAGTTGAGACATAGTGATGTCCCAAAATGCCCCAGTGAGCTCCATGCTGGATTTTGGACTTGATCCCAGATCTACTCCAGCACAGACCAGATTAGGAAAGGTTATACTGCATACTCAGGTTTTAACAACTGAATTATCCAAATGCAAGGGGCCAAACATTATTCTGAACATTTCTTTTGGCTAATTATCATGGATTTTGCTCAGATGCTAATCCTAACACAGGTATTATGAATACCATCTAGGAATTTAAATAGCTTCATATAGAGTTCTATAGGTCCATGAATATTCATAATTGTGCCATTGCTAGTCAGACTGATGAATACAGGTGTGGCCAGGAATGTGATCTGTCTTAAGGTTGGCTTGTGATAGGGGTAATGCTCCATCCTGACTCTCCAGGTTCTCTTGTTGGCTTTTGAAAACATAAGTCCTGGCATTCTCTTGAACCAGCGCAGGATTTGGTGCTGAGGGTCTGGGTTCCATAGTAGTTCTTTGTCTTTCTTTGGTGCCAGTTCATGTGAAAGGAAGAGATTGAGCACAAAGTGAGTTATCAGTATACTCAGCATGATCTCCATCCCAGTCTATACAAGTGATGCCATCTAAGTTCCTATCCAGTGCCTACACTGGAGGCAGTGAAGGTCTAAATAGGAGTAATAGATTATTATCAATCCTAATAAAATAGATTGGCCACGGGTTTTATGGTCCCCTGGATCTGAAAACTTTTCTCTAGCTCTGATTGGGTTACTACAATCTGGGAGTTCTCCTTGAGTTCAACCTGAAAGCCATTTGGCAATCATGTCTTGGATTTGCATAAATTTACCTTAACTTACTGCACCTCTAAATGGTTTGCCAACTGCACAGAGGCAGATAGGAAAGCACTCCAGAGGGTCAACGTCATTGCTCAGAAGATCATTGGTTGCCCTCTCCCCTCTCTTTGGAAGAGTTTTATAACTCCTGCTGCCTTAAGAAAGTTCAAAACATTCTCAAAGATCCATCTCAACCTGGGCACCCTTTTTTTGAACTATGACCATCTTGCTATGGTACAGAATAATAAAAACAAGGACAAATAGGCTGAAAACAGCTTCTATCCCAGAGCAGTAACTTGTTTGAATTCTACTGTATAGTGCAGTGTTGTTGCGGTGTTGGGGGTTTTCAGTTCAATGTGTGGAGTGTGAAGATGTGTGTTTGTGTTTATTTTCATGTTCATGATGTGCACTGAAGATGGTGTTTGATTTCCTTGTATGAGGTGCAGTGACAATAAAGTTAACTAAACTGAACTAAACATTGTATGATAGCTGTGCTCATTCCTGAAAAAGAAGGAAGGTCTTACACATTAATTTTAGATTAATGTAATAGACTCTGTATGCGACTATGCTAGAAAAGCACTTGGAAGCTTCAGTTAGTCCAAAATGCATCAGGTTTCATCCAAGTGATATGACTTCTAAACAAGCTGCCCAAGCTCACAGTAAGCTTCTGGGAGCAATTCAAGGTGCTAGCTATCATCTTTAAAGCATGGCATGACATGGAATGGTTATTTGCAGGACTGCCTGCCCCAATGGTTTCAATCCATTTTATCTGAGAACTGCTCCAGTTCTTCTTTCTGAAGCAAATGCCACCTTCTGGGTCCCAGCAGATGTAGAATTTCTGCCCACTTTAGATCAACCTTCCCCCTGAGATCCAACTGTAAAGACTGGCCCCAAGATTGTGAAGATTCAGTTCTTTCCTTACTCATCAGAACCTGGATATTAATAGAGCTCAATACGTCTGTTAGTTTATGAGTTTTTCTGATATGTCTTAGTTGATTATTCTTATCAATCTTAATTGTATTATTTTTATTACTATATTTTTTTACATATTGTTTGTTCATTTCTCAGGTGGTAAAGGAACATTTGCTCTTCTTATGATCCTGAAGAACATTTGAAAAAAGGAACTCAGGAATTGTCTGTTCTGAGTATAATTTTTGAAGAACCGAACTTTTCTCTAAATCACATGTGGAAACCTCCATTGTTGATTGCAGTATCAAATTGTTCTTCATTTCTCTGTATAAGGATTTAAAATCGAGTAAATTCATAAAGTATGCTTTGATTCTTGCTGACTGTATAGATAAAGGCTCACCATCCTGACCTGTCTGTAGCTTTTCCAAGAACACTCCAGTAATCTCAATAATATTTAAACCATACTTTGCATTTTATAGCAGTTAAATCCACTTTGCACTGTCAGACATGGATACAATAGCATCATGGACTTTTGTCCCACGTTTAATTAAATTGGCAGAGATGTACAGGGAATAAGGCCTAGATTTGTAATTGATTTTCTTTTGTTGATTATAAGAAGTGCCTCTTGGAAGTGGATTCATTTTCTCTTTTCCTTTAAAAAAATATCGCAACTACAAGAACACTATGACAGCTGCTAAATTAAATGTTTTTAGAAAAAATTATTAGGTATATTTATGAAGAACTAACTTACTATTTCTCACAAAAGTTAAATGGAAGCTCTATGTCCAGAGGCAATATATCAGGGAATGCCAGGTTGGGTGAGTAAAAATAGAAGTATATTCCTGCTTTAATATCCATAGGTTCCCAAGAAGTATGAAGTTTTCAATTTCTACTGGAAAGAAGACTGAAAGACTAGATGATCTCTATATCTCATCCAATTTCCCACAGCCTGATACCCCCCAAACAAGTAGGGATTAAAATATTTTCAGTGAAAAACTGCCATGTTCACAATTCTGGATAACATCATACTTAAAAATCTGAACATTGTCAAGTTACAGACATTTGGTCTCATCAAACTGGGATCTTCTCCTGTCCTCCACTGGTCATTTACTTCAGTTGAAACTTACCTAAAAGTAAAATTAAAAACTCTCAGTAGCCTGCTGTCTGTCTCTAATTTTAACTCCATGAAACCAAAACGCTTTAAGGTATTTAAAGCATTATGAACCTCCCTTCAAAAGACTACAGTGGCTTCTTTGTCTTGATTTTGTTTCCACTCAGCACATGTGTTAATCGGGCCTATTTATTAACAGGCCAACTATCCAAGATCAGCTTTTAATGGGAATGATTAAGTACTGTGTAGCACTTAGCTAAATAAACAGAGTACAATTGCATTCTTGTCAGTGGTTTCTGCCCTGAACAAAGGTGGACAAAGGCAATTCTGACATAGCATACGGGGCTTCTACACTTTGCAAGAAATTAATGCCATGGCCCTCTAAACAAATCCTGCATTTTTTTTCTCCAAATTCTCCTTCAATCTGGTTGAAAGAGAACTGATTAATTTTTCTTTAATAAGGTATGATACTTACAAGATAGCCAAGGAATGTGTGTGATTTTAGAGAATAAGGTAAAAATTGACATTTCTATACCTTCAATTCAAAGGTCAGCTTCTTCTGAATACAGTTTTCATTTAGCTCTTACAATTAAGAGTTAACAATTTTTATTTTAAATAAATAGAAAATCAGAGATAATCAGAAATCCTTTGATTGGCATTTTTAAGGAAACTGATCTGATGCACATGTCCTGGCTTAAGATGCATTTTGGAACATAAGGACTTTTCAAGTTTTCATATTTTATATTTAAACTATGATGCATATTTTCGGTTAAGAGTGAAAAATCAAGTTTTCTTACAGAATTAGGGTTCATTTTCATGATTTTTTAAAATAAATGCAAATTAATGCAAAAAGGTCATATAAATCTATGCACATTTGTTGAAACTGACACATGCTAAAATAAACTGATCAATCTGTACTTAAAATATAAAATGCTTCAATGACAGATAATCTGAAATCTTTTAATATTTTGTATTTACATTTCAATAGTAGACCAACAAATATAGACTGGCAGCAGAATACAAAGAATATTGAAGGCAAGGTATCAGTGCGGAATAGTGAACAACCTTAGGAAAAATTCAGTTGAGCTTGCTTCTGAATATATGAAATGAAATGGTAAACGATTTCCTGCCTGAGCACTAAAAGGTCTCCAAGGTTCCTTCCAACTCTGCTAATCTATTCTGTTCTGTTCTGTTCTATTCTATTCTATTTAACATTTCTGTGTTAACAATTTTCTCATGTAAAAATTCTAATAAAGAAACCATAACAATTGAAATCACAAATTGCATTCATTTACCATACGTTATTACCAATAACGCTATTCCTAAATTTTCTGGGAGGGATCAGAAAGCCTTCAGTTCAGAAATACTGAAGCATAATGACCCACACTAATCCCTTTTTTGATTTGGTTTTTTATTGACATGACTCTGTTCTGAGTTGTTTCTTCCCCTTGACTTCTCCCCAAAGCCGATGTTCAGTTACAGCAAACTGAAGTTATACTCATTTTTAAAACTGCAAGGTATATGATCTCTTCCACTATTCTGATATCAAGGATAACTATATGGCTACTGCCTTAATAAACTGCTTTAGGAGAATTATCTGCCCTTAAAAAAAAAATATGAGGATTTCAAAGATATCCAAAACCTCAGCAGAACTTCAAATTTATCTTCGCATGTGATAACTTCTTTAGAGTCACATTAAGCAAACTGCATGTATAGTATAGGAATGACAAGGCTATTTGGGTAAAAATTAGCTTCAATGTTACATCACTGTTCATTGCAATGTGAAGCTACCAATGTGTTAGAGTTTCCTTGTCTGACTGCTCACTTGTGTTCTTTCAGTCTGGTGGTTAGTTTCCTCCCCATCTGTCTTACATAGTCAGAAGGGCAATCTATGCAGGGGATCTGGGCCACACCTGATTTTACAACCTCTTTTGCCATGGTTGCTAGCAATGACATAACCTTGAGATTTTGCAACCGTTACAAATACAAGCCATCTGCCAAGCACTCAAATTTTTATCACGTGCCATGGGAATGCTATGAAAATCATAAATGCAAAGATCACTTAGTTGTAAGTCACATTTTTCAATGCCATTGTCATTTTGAATGGTCACTAAAATAATTAGTGACTTGAACCGTAAGTCAAGGATGTTAGGAATATAAGTCACCTAACAGGTATTTGGGTTAGAAATATAAACCAGGATAAACATTTTAATACTGTCCCTTAATTAAGGCCCGGTCCCACTGCACTTATGGATGCAAAGAGGATGTAAAACGTTAAAAAAAGCTTGCCATAGAAAATGCTATGCATCCGTTGTGTACTCATTGCATACGTGTTTCATATGCTCTATCCATCGAGCATCCGTCCACTGCCGTCGCACTGCGATTTCATCCATGCAAGAAGTTTTTGAGCTGCACAAAACTTTGTGAACGGATTGAACTTTCCGCCGTGTACAATGTAAATCCACGACATATGAGCAACAAAAGGTTCTATGTCCGTTTATCATCCATTAAACGTCCCTGTTATTCCTCGTCCTGCCTATCCTCTGGGCATCCTTGCACTCACATCCACTGCAGCTGATAAAACCGAAAGAGGGAGGAAACAAAAGGTACACGGAACGTCTACACAGCGTTAGTGAGCATGGAAATAGAAAGGATGATAAGAGCCCCGCCAAAGTGAATGGTTGGCCATCCGATTATAACCTTTCCGCGCGGCATCCCCCCACTTTTGCTTCTTTCCCTTTAAGGCCATACGTGAATGCCCGATCCGCTTTCATTCCTCCCCGCCTTATATTCCCCCCGCCCTTCGAAATATCCCCCCCGGACCCCTTTCGGAAGGTGGGTTCAATCCCCCCTTCCCAATCCTACTTTTTTTCCCCATTCATCCGCTTAGGCTTTCCCCCCTTATGAAAACAATCCCATTTAAACCCATCCCCCCCCACTACCATTACTAACCATGTCCCATCTTTCCTGGTTCCTTTCCCATTCTGGGTTTTTAATGCAAAAATTTTCACCACTTTTTGGAATGGAATGAACAATGGGATTTTTGGAAAACCCACCCCCAATTTTGCCCTTGGTCCGCTGTTTTCCCCTTTATGCATACATTTTTCCCCCCGTCCCCCCCCCGTTCGGCCCCCAGTGGGATCGGGGCCCCTTAATAAGAGGAATACAAGGCCATGCCAATTGGGGTTGTGGTTTTCCTTCAAAATGACCAATAAAGATGGAGCCAGAAACCTTGGATTTGTTTTAGGTCTTAGTTTCCCCCTGAGTCTCTAGAAAAGAAAAGTGTGAGTGGTATCTTTTCTTTTCCTTTCTGTTTGCAAAGTATTCCCGTTGCTCATTCCATTTTTTCTATAGAAACCTGACATTAACTGATTTAATGGTAAGTTCTGATCTGGAAATTTGTTTTTTGACACTGGGAACTTTGTTACTGGATATCCCTGGATTGAAAAACTGGACCTGATTTAACTTGTAAATGATTTTGGACCTGCTTTGTGTTTTGGATTTTGGCTTTACTTCTGGAGTAAAACCTACCATTTACTGTACAGTGTATCTGTGTACGTGTGTGTATTATTCCAACACTACTCTCCCTATACGGTCTCCCCTGTTGCGCTTCATTCTCCCTAATGAGG